>APFE031575823.1:0-43750 GCA_000404065.3 Pinus taeda | reverse complement strand
ATTAAATGTGAAAAGCTATAAAATTTCTTAACATACAAATTTCTTTCATGTAAAAAGAAATGGAGTTGTGTATAATGCTATTTTTTGAAGATTCCCTTGACGGAACGGAAAAAATTTAGGTGAAATTTTGATTTGTTGCAGTTAAAATGGGTTTTTAACTGCATATTTGGATTCAGCACCCTGCACACATTGGGATTCAGCACCCTACACACATTGATTGTGCAGAAACTAGCTATCAAACTTGCGATTCCAATAAATTGCTACCGGATTTTGACAGAAAAAGCCAACCAGAAAAGCTTTCAAAAAATTTCATTATAGACAACTGCAAAAGGAATTTTATCACGATGGTAATTTGACCGTCAAAATGAGTGTGACCTATTCCCCACGTATTTTATAGTCAAAGTTTGAATCCACCCCTAAAATCTGGCCTACGTCAACAATCCGTGGCGCCAGATATCAGCCAATAGGAAACACTCCAGCCCTTATATAATGAAACAACCTCTTGATTTCATTTTGCATAGACGCTTCTTCTTTTCACAGATATAACAACACCGAGTCTTTTCTGTGGTGTAAGGTTCGAGTCACGATAGTGACATCAATGGCCCCTAAGGCGGACAAGAGACCCGTGGCTGGGAAAAAGCCAGTGGCGGGGAATTCCCCTTCTACAGAAAAGAAGCCTTCGAAGTTGGAGAATAAGGTAGTAAAGCCTTCGAAGTTGGAGAATAAGGTAGTAAAGGAAGGAGACAAAAAGAACAAGAAGCACAAGAAAAGTGTGGAGACGTACAAGATCTATCTCTTCAAGGTTCTGAAGCAGGTCCATCCAGAAATGGGTATTTCCAGCAATGCCATGGGAATCATGAACAGTTTTATCAATGATTTATTTGAGAAATTGGCGAACGAAGCATCCAGACTCGCTCGCCTCAGCAAGAAGCCAACTATTACTTCACGGGAGATCCAGACAGCCGTAAGACTCGTTCTTCCAGGGGAGCTCTCCAAGCAAGCCGTGTCTGAGGGTACTAAGGCCGTTACAAAATTCAGCAGCGCTTAGGGTCCGGTCCTCTTTTGGCGATTTCTTTTAAATAGGTGTAGGGTTTGATAACCGTCATGAGGAATCGCATTTTGGTCCGGCTGCATTACAATTTTAAAATTTTTGCATTTTCGCTTTCTGCATCATAAGTTTTTGCATTTATGTCAGTCTGCATCACAAGCTTTGCATTTTCCGTTCTTTTTTCTTGTTCTTGTGTAAGACTCCGAAATGGATTCTTATTCTCAGTCTTTTCCTCTTGAATTGCTCTTCAATTGAGCTTTCACATGTTGCTTTAAAGATTTGAAGTCAATATAATAAAATTTATTTTTGGTTTATTTGAAAAACTTGCAGTATCTTTCTTTGATATACAGAATTGGAACATGTATCATACGTTGTTCGGCCGTGCGCATCAAGGCCCTGGTAAGAGGATATTGTTATAATAATGTTATAAAAACAATATTTTGATATGCAGAATTGGTGTTATTCAGCTGTGCACTTGAAAGCTCCGCCTTGATATTTTTAAAATAATGTTATAAAGAACAATACAGTATTGTTAGGGTTACAGTGGAGAACCAGCGACCGGCATCCATTTCCTCTTGTTATCTCAGATAGTAACACGAAACTATAAACACGCTTTCACTGAACTATATGGTTAGACTAAGTATTCTAGATGCTCGGAAGCTTGGACAATTGGAAGAAATGCATGCATTTAATATGGTCGAAGGTTCTCCATGTGAGATGGATACAGAGAATGCCGTAGGAATTTGGCAGCAGATAGTCTTGTTTGTAATTTGATTGATGCTGTTTTGTTTTCAATTGATATTTTAAGTTGATTGATCCTGTAATGCTGAAATTGTGTAATGCTGGCAGGCCCGAATTTGAAAATTTTGAAATCTGTAATGCAAAATGAAAACAACAAAATAAAATAAAATGGATGCATTCCTTTCCTTGATATTCGCTCATAAAGAAACCTAATGGAATGCTTTATTATAAGGTTTACCAAAAGAAAACACATACTGAGAAATATATCTTCAGGGAGACCCTCACAAAAGGTTGGAGTCATTAGGACTTTGGCTTTCAGAGCTCTTAGAATTTATGGAATGGATCATAAAGATAAGGAAAATGAGCACCTTATAAAGTTTTTAGAAACCTTAGATATAGCATGAAAGATATTAAGGATGCCTTTCAAAAACCTCTTATTCATGTCAATAATCCTCCCAGTTCTAACATCCATAACCCTGGGAATATTGCATGCCTACTTTACCTTCAGGGCACCATTGACAAGATTGTCAAAGTCTGAAGAAAAAAGAGATTAGAACAAGTTTTAAATCCCATATCACCATCAAATAAATTATAAGACTTGTAAAAGATGACATTGACCACTTACAATTTAAAGGTGTGTACAAGATAGAATGTTCATGTCTTAAATGCTACACCCTATTAACTGGTCATTCCTTGAAAGAAAGAACTAAAGAGCACAATGAAGACATAAGGCATGAAAGGACAAAAAGCTCAGCTATTGGAGAACATGCTAAGAACATCAAACATCATGTCTACATAGAGAATGCAAAAATCCTTGCTACTAAAACCCTTTCTTACAGGCTTAAGATAAGGGAGGCTCTTGAGATTAAAAAGAATCCTAATAATATTAATAGAGGTAATGGCATAAAAATAAATAAAAATTGGAGACCCCTTTTAAAGACTAATACTAATATAAATAAAAATTATTTATTATGATACTATTATAACTTATCTAATAAATTTGATTAATTTGCTATATAGGCTTTTATATATTATAATTTAGTTATAAATTAATCATTAATTTTTAAATTTCATAATAAACCATAATATCTCAACTTACATAAATATATATTTATTTTATAAATGAGTAAGTGATGAACATAAATAATAAAAAACAGGATAATATTAATATATATAATTATATATAATTATATATAAGTTCATTAGATAAATAATATATTTATAAATCAGTTATATAGATTAAAACATAATATTCTACATATATATATATATATTTATTATATATTATATATATATATATTATATAATATTTATTATTGTTTAGGGTTTCTCCTATCTACATTTATTACTCTTCACACTCTTCTCATATTCATCCCATCTTGAAGATGGACCCGGTTGGAGGTTCTAAACATCAACTACAATAGTTAAATGTGTGGATCTTCTTCTATCTATCAACATGTAACAATCACTGAACATGACACCTGCGATAAAATATTGTTAGCCATCAATCCATTTCCCATCTTTTACTACATGTCTGCACTATGTCATCTAACACTAGCAATCAAACTTTGTATATTTCATAAATCTAGCTCTCTTCCACACCAATGCAACATTTGACATTTTGAATACTTGACATTGCTTCAAAAGTAAACATGCAGAAATATTTCAACCTTCTGCTTGCACTCTATCTCGCTACTATGTGTATTTAATAGCTTGTCTGTTTTCAATCTAAATCAGATATGCATTGCTCCATCTCTTCAAAACACTTGTTAGCTACAACAATTTTATACTCCAACTTTGTTCTCATAGTAACCGCTCACTAGATATGCAAACAAATCATGCTATAATATTATCATTTCACTCTACAAGGTTTCTATGAAATCTTAGTTAGGGGAATGTGTTCCAACCATCAACCAAACCTTTTTCCAACACTTGGATATAAATAGCTATGTCCTAATGTTCCATATCAATCCAAGCAAATGATTAATGTGTAACTAAATCAAACGCTCACTTCGAAGATTTAATGAAATACCATGGGCAATCCATTGGTTTTCCCTATGCTTTTTCTCATTTTCTCTTCTTACATACTATAACACACCTTATCTTCTAGTGAAGTGTGTTATAATGCACCCTAGATACTAATTACTTGCGTTATAAATCCTTGTAGCCATTTATTCACCCTGTCAGACCTGTATTTTCTATCTAGATCTTCACTTGCAAGCATCTCTAAACCTTGTTAGACCTCATGCAACTTCTCCAGACCCTGTTTAACCTCTTTCAACTCCTCTACAACCATCATAAATAAATATTTTTCCAAACAACTCTCCATCAAGTCAATGGTAACTCATATTTAGTAGATCTTCATTCTGACCATAAACCATTAGGATTATGTGGGACACCACCAATAGGTTGACACCAATGCCAAACAAGAAAAGTTTCCATAATGCCAACATTATCACCCTAGCAAAAAACCATACTAGTGGTAGAAAAAGAGAGATATTTTCTTTGAAATTGAACAAAAAATAAGCATTAGTTGAATCGATTGTTGTTAAGTCTACTAATGTCTACATTGCTTATAACATATACATTAGTATGTCAAACATAAAAAATGACACACCAAATCTTTAAATTGATAACCTATAATCACATGCTTGAGAGATCAAACCAGTACATTTGTGGGCCATATGAATTTCTCAAGATGACGTAGAGATGTCAATGGGCTCAGTTAGGGTTCTTGGCAAAGTTGGTCCTTTGCCACAATTTAGAATGGATTTTTCACAAGCCAACCTAAGATTTGTATCCCTATGTTTGAGTCCCATATCGCCATGCTCAATATGAAGTTCATCTAATTGAAATGTTATTTCTCTCTTAGCCTCATTGTGTTCTAGAAGAACACTGCTAATAAGGGCTTTGATATTCTAGTAAATCTCAATGGTGTAGAGGTATCTTTTTTGGTTTCCTCATGTATGACTTGGATTGGGGACCCATTCTACAATTGATGCCAATACCTATGGATTTTTGAGTCTGTCCTTGTTTGGAAGAACCTTTGTTGTAGGATGTTAAATTTCTTTTTGAATGTCATTAGGAGTTTGGAATTGATAGAAATGAGGTGCAATATGGGAATGAAGGTGATCTCCTATGCTCCCTTCCACTCTATTGGATGAGACATAATGAATTGTGACCATTTGGTGTGAAGGGGGTAGGGATGAGAAAAGACAGCCAAGAGAGGATGGATGCATGAGAAAACCTCCTAAAGGAACGATGAACAAGAGACAAGTAAATGAAAGACCTCAAAGAGAAAATATGAAGGGTGGTGCAACAAGAGTTTAGAGATATGAGAAAAAATCATTTGAGAAATGAAGGTGTAGGAAGTTGAGCACCTTAAATGGGGGAAAATAAAATTCTAGAGAATTAAAAACACATCTGAAGTAAAAACCAATAAACTCATATCCAAGGTGGAAAATTTTCCAGGAGAAGATATTGTCTAATATAAGACTAGGATTAGGAAAACCATAATTCTAGAAAAAATCATGCTTCAAAAAACAAGACTTTTCAATTGACACATAAAACCAACGATTGTAATATTCAATGTGACCAGAAATAATTTTCATAGATACTTGAGCGTAGACTCGTATGTTAATATGGCCAACACCATGGTTGGTGGCATGAATACCTCATAACCTTTCCAACCAACCAACATAAGGGCATTCCACACCAAGATCAGTCAACCTCCACCCAAATAAAGTTAACAATTTATGAACAACTACCCTGTGAAAATTCTCCTCGATTTTGTTGAGTATACCAGGAAATAGCCAAATAATAGCCACAATGGGGGAGGATAGGTCTAGAGGAATTGGTCCTACCCCCCTACAAGAAAGGAAACAATAGTATAAACAAGGTTTGGGAAGGGTAAGTTGCTAGAGAGAAAAGTGTAGACACAACTCAATGAGAATAATGGTAGTTTCCCCTCGCCAACCTAGATTTAGTTTCACGAATCTACCATTGAGACAGTTCCATCAATTGCGACTCCAATTCATTAAATGCATAGTGATTTTATTATTGTGTGGATCATCATTTTGAGAAAGTGTAGGATGTGTGGGGAGTTGGATGACCATGTCCCCACCCTCGTTTGAGTTGGGTGACGAAAATGGAGCCATTCCCTCCCATGTTTTACCCTTGTTTCTCATCCCATCTAGGGGTTATGAAGATTCATCCTTAAAGAGTGATAAAGATGGATAAATAAATGTTATAATACATGTTATAATGAATACTATTTATCTAGTTAGGTTAAAAGAGTAACAATTAACAAGAAATAAGATGTTTTTTTTGTTTTCTCTTTTTTTTTCATGTAACCAAGAATTTTATAACAACAATATACAAGATATGAATTTAGAATGTTATTTATAAGGGATGGGGAGGATAACAATAAGTACTCTCAATTATTTGAAATAAATTCAACTAACAATAATTAATAGTTAATATTATTATATTATTTTAAAAAATATTTATGAGTGATTCATAAAACTTGAATAGTTTTGGAAATCAGAGTTTGTGTTACATGGTGGTAGTTGATTGCATTGAGAGGAGCTCTACAATACAGAAATTGTGAAGTTGTTGTATTTATGCATATAAAAAAACATAATTTTGCTTCAATTGAAAAATTAATACAAATAATAGTTCCATTACGTTCAATTTATTACATAATAGTTTTTTGCTAAATTTATATTGGTATTACCTCAAAATAAAAGCATCAAGATACAAATTCGAGATGTTCATGATTTTATTGAGTTCACTGTAGGCATACCCAATTTTCCACAAGGGAAACCAAATATATTGACCACCTATGGAGGAGAAAGACTGAGAAATATAAAAGCAACTACTGGAAGTAAACAAGCCTGTTAGTTACTAAAATGCAAATAGAATTGCTATTGTAATACATGACAAAAAAATCAGGAATTTGACGAAATCATTAGAGAATGATCCTTGGCACTGGAACCTAGAGGAGTTGGGGGCTTTTCCTCACACTAGATATGGCTCTCCATGTGATCTATTCTGGCTTCCAAACTGTCCAAGCACAAACACTCATACCGCTCGACTCACTTATGTCATTCAAGGAAGAGAAAATATTATACTTCTCTTGTTTCTCCTTTGAAACTTTTGCTAGGAGGGTTTTCAACAAATAATGAAGGGTAATGGAGTTAAGACATAGTTTCTATCTTCTCATAGTGTGACCAGGGTTAGGAACCCAATGACATACCTCCTTAAGGATGTCAGAATGTGTGAAAACTTGATGGTATTTAGTAGAGATGGAATTAAGATGACGAATATCAACATGATTGTTTGAAGGAATAACATATTTGTAGATGGTCATAGCCCCATGTGCATATGTTTGCGAATGAGTTCTACCTTGGGATCCATGTCCACCCCCCTTTGGCAGTTTCACATGCAGTGCTAAGGCATGATGCTTAGAAGAAGACAAAGCCAAATACAAGGATCAAGAATTAATACTCTAGGGGAAGAATAGCAGACATAGGGGATGCCAACAAAATCATGAAACAAGAATCAGAAGGAGGGAAAAACATAAAAAGGAAGAGAGGCAGGGGGGAGGAAGAGGTCCTTGGGAAAGACAAAACTTCAAACCATTTCCCACACATCACAGGTCATGAAGACAAAAACCAACAAATGCTAAACCCCAACCTGGACTGTAACCAACAAATTTAAGACCAAGAGATACGTGAACAAAGCCAAGAGTCTCAAAAAGTACCTCAATGAAAGCATCCCACAATGTCCCAGCCTCTGAAAGGTTCCAGATTGAAGATGGCAAGGAGACCAAGGGATTGTATCAATCAAGTTGGGGCCACATTAGTGAGCAACTCCAAAAAATGGGCACAAGATATGCATGAAAGGAAATTAGTGGAAGGAGTTTACTTAGCAAGACAATCCAAAGGACTAATGGTATGACACACACGCACGCACACACACACACACAAATATATATATGTATGTATGTATGTATGTATGTATGTATGTATTTATCACTATATATATATATATATATATAATATTGTTGATGAAGTTGTAATGTGTATGATTAAATTTGTTTGTGAAGGTTGTATAAGTTCAAGTTGGGATGAGTTCCAACATATAAATCTAATTATGTGATGATATATTTTCCATGACTTCGACATGTTATATTCTTTTCATTTAAGGAAAAAGAATATGACTTTTAATTAATTTGTAAATATTTGAAACAATTTACAAATTCCACTAAAGTTTTTGTAAAATTAAATATTAAATTTATTATTTTGAACATTAAAAATTAAATATTTGAATTTTAAAAAAATGAATTCCTATTTTTGATTGATGGATGTATGAATGTACTAATTTTATGTGGTTTTAAATCAAATTCTCAAAATTAAAATTTGTATAAAAAGATTGGAAATAAAAAAAAAAATTACTCACACCACCAAGTGTCTAAAAAATTAATTATCCAACTTGATTTGACACTTGCACTCATTATTTACTTGTTGTATAATGATTTGATATATTTATTTATGATATTAATTGGAGAGAAGCACCATTTCCATGTCACATAGAATGAGACATGATGAATAGAGAAGAGGATGATTCCTTGTAGATTTTTTCACACCAATGGTGGTTTCTAAGAACTTTTGCTTTGTAGATATTGGATGTCATAGATTGAGCAATATGAAAAATATGTCATAGCCTTACAACAATACTACATTATTAACAAGACTACAAGGAAGAAAGGCAAGGGAGAAGCACGAGGGGCAACCATGTCGTAGCATGTTCGAGGATATCCAAATTTTCTCAAAAGGTCAAAGGATGGGTTGTTTTGTTCAATGACACTATATATATATATATATAACGTTACAGTTTCAGAAATGTGAGTTGTAGAAAGGGGATAATTCATGATCTAGTATGAGTGGGTCAACAAATACCACATGGTATGACATGACACATAGTGAGATAACCATAAGGGTGCCATGTGGTAGGCTATGTAACATGCCACTGTTTGATTGAAAAAACTTTAACCAGCCATATGTTTTGATCCAAGAGTCAAATTGAGACAAATTTTATATTGTTAGAAAGGTCTTCATAGGATAGATGCAATGATGATATCCATTCTATGTTTTGAGAAGGTTTAATTTAGATCCCATTTCCATAAGTGTAATTTAGAGGTTGGGTCAACTCTACCCTTAGTTGGGGCTAGCGATAGTAGGGGTATTTTTTACATCAACCATAGAGATTGACCCTAAGAGTGTCAATAGAATTGAAACCATGACCACCCATTAGAAAAGTTGTTTTAATCATGAGGAATCAACACACACACACACACACACACACACATATATATAGAGCCATGTAAACCATAGAGAGGGGTTAATTCATGACCTAATATGTGTAGATCAACACATGCCACATGGTATTACAAACATGGTGAGTTAACCACATGGGTGCTACATGGCAGGTTAGGTGATGTGAACTCTACCCTTAGTTGGGGCTACGAATAGTAGGGGGTATGTTACATCAACCACAAAGTTTTGACCTTGAGAGTGTTCGGAGAATTGAACCCATAACCTATCAATAACAAAGGAGTTTTAACAATGGATACTCAACATCTATATATATATATATATATATCTTAGTCCAGGTGATTCATAGAGAGGGGTTAATTCATGACCTAGTATGAGTAGGTCGAAATTGCCATGTGGGAAGACATGGCACATGGTGAGATAACCACATGGGTGCCATGTGGTAGGTTAGGTGATGTAGCACTATCTGATTGGCCAAACTTTAACCGAACTTATCTTTTGACCTAGGAGTGAGATTGAGACAAATTTCATATTGTTAGACAGGTTTTGATGTTACAGAAGCATAGATGACATCCATTTTAAGTTTTGAGAAGGTTTTAAAAGGTAAAAAAAATTAGATCCCATTTCCATAGCTAGACTTTGGAGGTTGGGTAAACTCTATCCTTAGTTGGGGCTAGGAATAGTAGGGGGTATGTGACGTCAACCACAAGGCTTAACCCCAAGAGTGTCAAAAAAATTGAACCTGTGACCTCTCAATAGCAAAGGTGTTTTAACGATGGAGACTCAACCTCTATTTCTATATCTATATCTATACACACACACACACACACACACATATATATTAGTCCATGTGAATCGTAGAGAGGGGTTAATTCATGACCTAGTATGAGTGGGTCGACAACTGCCATGTGGTATGACATGGCACACAGTGAGGTAACCACATGGGTGCCATGTGGTAGGTTAGCTGATGTGGCACTATCTAATTGGAAAAGTTTTAACCAACCATATCTTTTGATCTATGAGTCACATTGAGACAAATTTCATATCATTAGAATGGTCATGATGAGGCAGATGTAATGTTGGCATCCTTTTCATGTTTTGAGAAGGTTTAAAAAGGTAAAAAAAATTAGATCCACTTCCATAACTGTACTTTTGAGGTTGGGTGAACTCTAGAGTTAGTTAGGGCTAGGGATAGTAGGTATGTTACATCAACCATAGAGCTTGACCGCCAGACTGTTGCGAGAATTGTACATGTGACCTCTCTATATAAAAGCCTTTTTTTTTTTAACAAGAAAGGTTGATTTTTATTTGGAAAAGAAAGGTTGGGTTGGAGCCTAACAACCACTATTACATAGTGCTTCAAAAATTTGATTTCAAGCGACTCAGTATCAACAAAATCTGACAAGATCCATTGGCCATTCAAAGAAAAACCATCTTAAACAATAGTTTCTAGTGTAATTACATAGAGTTCCTTGGTCAATGCTTAAGAAAAGGGGAGACATCATATATTCCAATTCTGATTCTCTCTGATAGGATAAGGCGAGACCTAGTGGTACCCATAAACGAATCCTACAACACATTACATCTAAATCCTCTGTTTATGGAAAATGTTTTGAGCCACTTCTTTATCATGTTGCTTGTATGTTGAATGCATGAGTATTGGTCATGTTGAATGTGATAGCCATGATATGAGGATTCATCTATGATGTTGGAGCATAGATGTGTCAAGGTTGTGCATTCATCAGCGATTAGGTGTAGCTCGATGCCTGCGCTAAATTTTGGACAATCATGGAGACTGAAGCTTTTCATATGAAGGGCGTAACAAGGAATTGCCACCAATGCCCTTTATTGCATAGCTCAGACTTCTATGTTAAGGGATAGGATGCCATACTGATGCTTTATCATTATTTGACAGAGCACCTTGGGTTAAGAGACATCCCATGTTTTCCCTTGCGTTGGCTTCCTTATTTATACTTGAGAGGATGTGGTAGAATGAACTGGTAGTGAAGTTTTGCAACACCTTCCTCAGTCTCTCAAGGGTCTTGTTGAGCGTTGATTTACTAAGATGATCACTTGTGTTTAGGAATTTTATTAGGATTTCCCAATCCCCAAAGACTTGAAGGTTCTTTCCTTTATTCCCCTGAGCAAGCTAGCATGTTTTCAATAGTCCAAGAATCTATGACTGGTTGTTAGTGCTATGTTCTAAGCCCCAACTGTAGCTATCTTTTTTGTGCCCATCCGGGGAGTAGATTACACCCCTTGCTCCTAATATGCCTAGGTTTCCTTTGGAGGCTCCGTCGAAGAATATCGTAACTTTTCCCTATTTTTTCCACCACTTTTGAAAGTCCAATTCAGATATTCGAAGCTGCCACTCTAGATTGGGGCAAGGCCGCGAGGGGCTCTTTTTATTGTTGGCATGCCTCAGGGACTCACCAAGCTAGTTGATCTCTTCAGGGAGGAGCACATTGTTTGGCTTATGAGGCCAATTCTCTTAAGTTTCCAACAACAGTGCTTTGGCTTTGGCAGCGACTGCATTGAGAGATTGTAATTTGTTATTAAAGATGGCTTCATTCCTAGCTAACCAAACTTCCTAATAGATGTATTTTGGAATTTCATACGATATTTTGGCCCACATTGATTTTCTCTTCAATGCATGATGGGAGCTCTCTTTCGAGAAGGCGAATAGACTAACTACTGAGAGCTGCACTAGGATTTGAGCATTGAGCCCGAGAATTTCTTGCACCCATACTTCTTGAGTGAAGGGGCAGTCAATGAACAAATGTTCAAGCATTTCCTAAGTCGATCAGTAGAGAGGAAATCTATGGGGTCTGATAATTCCATGTTTCACTAAGCTATATCCAGTGAGGACCCTTTTGTGCATGAGAATCCAATAGAAGAAGTTAATATTTGGTAGGCCAAAGGGATACCATACACGCTGCCAAAGCGAAGGAGAGTGAATCTTCAGATGATGTTCTTGGAGAGCTGTAAAGCCCTGCAACGTTGAGTAAGCTCCAGTCTTCCCCCAACCCCACTTGTCCCTTGAATGGAGGTGCACAGGAGGCAGACCTGAGATCACAGTTAGGAAGAGTTGATGTTGAGGAAGCAACCTATCACGAAGGTGATGGAAAGCCCAGTCACTCCAATTCCCACTAGAGTCCCAAGAGGAAATATCAGCCAACTTGTGGATTTCATTCTGAATGAGATAGTCACACAAATATGCAATTTCAGGGGAAAATTTTAGGGGTTGTAGGCCCATGATCTTCTCTTCCCATAGCCCAATTCTTTTTTTGTTTCTAGCGATTCTATAGAGATGGTCTTTAAAGAACTCTCAGCCTTGGCTGCATAACTACTATAGAGTGGTTCCTTTGCAGGAAACTCCTTCATTCATATTATTTATTGAGAGCCCATGCAAATACTTTTTAATGAGAACTT
Source organism: Pinus taeda (assembly GCA_000404065.3). Taxonomy (NCBI): domain Eukaryota; kingdom Viridiplantae; phylum Streptophyta; class Pinopsida; order Pinales; family Pinaceae; genus Pinus; species Pinus taeda. Next base: position 31,192 of record APFE031575823.1, on the reverse strand, counting down.
GACTTACAGGATGTTGTTGATTTGAGAAGATTTTCCAGAGAATCTTTCCTCCCAAAGCCAGATTGGCTAACCCGGGATCTCTTACCTTAAGTCCGTCTTCTGATAGTGGCCTTTTCACAATGTCCTAGCTTACTAGGTGAAATTTGTTTTGATTCCCCCTTCCTCCTTGCCACAGGAAATTTCGAATTAACTTAGATAGGTGTTCAGTGATCATTTTTGGAGCTAGAAGAAATGAAGCCTAATAGATTGGAAGGGAGGAGAGAACAAATTTTACAAGGATAAGCTTCCCGACTAAGGTAAGCCATTGACTACCCCACACTGTCATTTTTGCCTTGATTTTGCTGATAATTTCCATCGAATGAGGGGCCTTGCTGGTTCCCACTATGAAAGGCAAGCCTAGTTACTTGAATTTCTCCAAAGAGGCATAGCCTGTAAAGCCCAGGGCTTGAGAAATCCAAAGAATAGTTTGTTGATCTACCACCCAACCATACACAACACTTTTCCTCCTATTGACTAGAGCTTTGGAAACTCTACAGAAGCTTTGGATAACATCATTGAAAGCCCTTGCAATTTTAATGGAGGCACTTCCCATAAGGAGAAAGTCATTAGAAAACAAGGCGTGGTTGATTAGTATTGTTTCTTTTATCGTCATGATGCCTAGAAGTGTCCCATTTAACTTCTCTGATGTTAGGTTTCGGCTTAGGGAATTTGCCATCAAAATGTACAGGAAGGGGGACAGTGGGAAATCTTGCCTTATGCCCCTCAAAGCTTCGAAGTAGTTAGTTGGTCTGCCATTTACTAAAGGGGCTATCCAAGGCTCTCCTATAGATGCTTTAATCAATTTTATAAAATTAGAACTGAAACCAAAAGAAGAAAGAACATGGAGGAGGAAAGAATTCCTTACTCGGTCAAAGGCGTTCACCATGTCTACCTTAATGAGCATACCTTGCACTTGGCATTGGTGGCTGGAATGAATGATTTCCTGCACCATAATCACATTGTCGAGGATATGCCTACCTTTAAAAAACCCACCTTGGGTGGGAGAGATGAGTTTTTCTAGTAGAAGCTTCATTCTATTTGCAAATAACTTGGTGAGAATTTTGTAGGACACATTACATAGGGAGATTGGCCTAAAGCGATCAAATGCCATAGAATTCACTTCTTTTGGGATCAGCTCTAGGAATGTGGAGTTTGTGCTTCCTCCCACTTTGGCTTTTTGGAGGAAGCCTTTGATCATTCAAAACAAAGAAACCTTGATGATGTTCCAAACAAATTCTATAGAAATGAATGGAGAACCCATCGGGTCTTGGAGCTTTGTCTAGTTCCATCTTCCAAATGACATTGCTGATTTCATCTTCAGTGAAGGGTTTCAGGAGTCTTGAGTTATCATCCTCATTAACGATTCTTGGAACATGACTGAGGAATCTTGTGATTCCTCATCATCATCCACACCTTCTTCTTTGTACAACTGTTGGAAATGAGAGGTTGCAGCCTCTCTTAGCAGGGTTATGCCTTTGAGGACAACCCCGTCCGGTGAGGTGATTTCAGTGATGTGGTTTCTAGAAAGTCGAGTTCGAATTTGCTTGTGGAAGAAGGCTTAATTTTTTTCTCTAGACACAAGCGAGAGATTACGCAATTTGAGCCTCAAGGATTCTTCCTCTTCTCTGAATGAACAAAGAGTGCTGAGTTGGAGTTCTTGCTCATTTTGATTTTTTGAGCAGGTAATGTCTTGCAGCTCCATGTCCATTTGAAAATCGAGTAGCTACTTGATGTTCTGCTTTCTATGCCTCGTGGGGGAGTCTGAAGGATTTTTTATCCATTCTTTGAAGGTTGTTTTGGTGGCCTTTAGCTTTTGTTCCCACACATGGCTAGGCGATCCAAAAACAGGGATGGACCATGCCTTCATGACTATGTCCACAAACCCTTCCCTATCTGACTAGAGAGCGTTGAATCGGAAGGGGATGGGCCCCAAATTTACCTCTTCTTCAAATAGCAAAAGAATGGGTTTATGATCTAAAGTCAACTTTGGCAGAATATTAGTGGAGATGGTCTTCTTTTTAGAGAGGAAGGTGCTTTGAATTAAAAATCTGTCCAGCAGGGCTAATATGTGCTCTGCCCTAGATTTGTTGTTTGACCAAGAGTAAAGCCCTTTTCTTGGCTTAAAGTCCAATAAATCCCATTGTTGAATCAGGTCGTCCACGAAGGGAAGGAAGTGGTCTCTGCTGTTGATTCCTCTTCTTTTTTTCTTTGGGTCAAATATTAAATTGTAGTCTCCTACTAGAATTATATTCTCGGGGGAGTAAGCATCAAGGAAATCGGACAGGGTTTGCAAGTGGTCTTTCTTTTTCTCCATAGAGAATAGGGATGTAAATATTAAAGAGCGCAAAGGTAATCTTACTAGCAAGGTGCTGGGGTTCAGGGTACTAAAGCCGTTACAAAATTCACCAGCGCTTAGAGTCCGCTCTACCTTCGATGATTTCTTTTAAATTGGTGTAGGGTTTTATAACCAGGGGAATCGCATTCTGGTATGTCTGCATCACAATTTTTGCATTTTCTCATTTTCGGTTCTTTTGAGGATTTCATTTAAATAGGTGTAGGGTTTTATAACCGGCATCTGATCCGGGGGAATCGCATTCTGGTCCGTCTGCATCACAATTTTTTGCAATTTCGGTTCTCTGAAATGGATTCTTATTCTTAGTATTTTTCTCTTGAATTGCTTTACAATTAGCTTTACAAATGATCCTTTAAATATACTTTCTTGTTATCTGAAAAACTTGCAGTATCTTTCTTTGATATGCAGAATTGGTACATGTAACATATGTTGTTCAACCGTGCACATGAAGGCCCGGCTCTGATAGGAGGATATTTTTAGGGTTACAGTGGAGAAGTGGTATGTTGACCGGCATCCATTTTCTCTTTTTAAACCTAAATAGTAATACGAAACCATATGCGTTAGAGTATCCCAATACTCTAGATGCTCAGAAGCTTGGAAGTACATACATTCAATATGGTTCGAGGTTCTCCATGTGACATAGATGCGCAGAAGCTTGGAAGTGGATACAGAGAATGTGGTAGGAATTTGGCAGCAGATAAATGAATTTGTAATTTGATTGATCCTGTTCAGTTTTCAATTGATATTTTAATTTGATTGGGAGATCCGCAAAACTTCTAAACAATATTTTCAGATGGTTGGAATTAAGTAATTTTGCATGGCGGAAGTTGAAAATTTTGAATTCGTACTGCAAAATGTGAGCATAGCCGGACTATTCGAACTCGGGACGTAGCTTGAGCTGTCGCCACTGCAAATAACATAATAACATAATGTTGGTTCTCCACATAATGTCTTTAAATGTAACCATCAAAGTATTCGCCGCATAATATATTTAAACTTAAGAATTTTGACTGTTAATATATTTTAAATTTGAGTATAAAGAGGGTATAAACTTTTTCACAATTATTCATAATTGTAAAGAGATATTATATATTATTTCGAATATTAAAGTCTTTACCATTAGTTATTACTACAATGAGTTTTTTAAATATAGATTTGCGTTATAACAATAGAATATTAATTTGAACAAAGTTTTTAAAGGTAAATATTTTAATTCAAAGAGAGTTTATCTTGTGTAAATATAAAGGGAAAATTAAAGAGGTAAGGGTATTTAATTTAGTTAATAAATATTTTTTATTTTTATTTAATATAAATTTATTTTAACTTTAGATTTTAATCTAAGTATTTCAATTTTTTTAGTTTTGTAGTTTTAAAAACATGTATATATTAGGAATTTTGATTTTTTTTGTATTTGATAAATCTAAATTTAAAATAAATCTATATTGGTGTGATTTTAATGATGATGATGATTATGACGGCTAACGTCCACTAAGACCAAACTTGTTCTCTCGGACCTAAAGAAACGAATTATTTAGTTTGATTTAAGATTTTATTCCTATGCTCAAAAAACTTGGAGAGAAGCCTCTCGAGCTCACTGTAATTTTGACAACATAAAAGGCTTCGAAGGTCACTATTGCAACAAAGATTTTGAAACTGAAATCTAATGTGGTTGTATGTGGGGCACTCTAAGAGGAAGCAATTTTCATCCTCGATATTCATATTCTCACAGAGATGGCAGAACCTTTCCATCCATAGTGTTTTAGGAATTGCCCAACAACTCGTTTCACTATGGAGCTCATGAGAGTTTGTTCTAATCTTGGCTATATTAATTTTCTTCTTTGAGCTAGTTAAAACAAAGAGATACTTTTGATCTTCTAGGGTGGGGATGATGACCTCCTTATAATATCTTAATTTTCTTTTAGCTGTTAAATCTTTCTCACACCACATTTTTTATTTGAACTTAGAAGTAACAGTATTTTTAATGTTATTAATGTTTTGCAATGCAACATTCTTGTCGATCTCCCAATTGTTTAACCAGGCCCTCGTGTCTTTATACCAACCTCGTTTGAGCCTTAGGTGGTTTTGGCTAGAATTTAAAGCTAGCTTAGAAAGTCTATGGTCTCCTATGTTATTGAGTTTGTGCTTGTATATAGAAGCCTAGTCATAGCTAGGCTCTCGATAGGGGAAAGACCCACTTCTATAAGGAGAATAAAATAGGGTGTGTTGCTTTTAATTTTGAAGTTATACGTTATAAAATGCTTCTCGATTTGCTCAATCTTTCTCCAGGATTCTCTAGAGATGCTACAACCCCAAACCTCACATCCATATAAGATAACCAGAGTGACTAAAGTTTCAAAGAGGAACTTATTTCTATCCCACATTACGAGGTTTGTCGTTTTACAATTATTTTCAAGACCAAAATAAGCTTTCCATCCCCCATTAATCCTTTTCTCAATGCTATAGTTCGAGTTGAGCTTGTGATGAATATCAATTCCTAGGTACTTGTAGGAAGACACTTCCTCCAAGTTACTATTGTCATACATAAAATTATCGTAAGTGTCCTTCTTGGATTTGATAATTATAACTTTTGTTTTGTGAGTGTTAACAATCATACACATGGTAGAGCAGAAATCCTTAAGAAGTATAAGTTGCTTACCAAGATTACATGGGCACCTTGCGAGAAGAACAATATCGTCAGCGTAGAGAAGAAGGATGATGACTATCCCAGCTAAGATCATACCAACACATCCCACTTCCTCTAAACAACCTTCTAGCTTGTCGATGTAAATGAAAAATAGGGTAGGGGAGAGGGGGAAACCTTGTTTAACTCTGATATTACAATTAATATCTTTCGACCACCCCTCATTTCTCTTTAACTTGGTAATTACATTCTCGTATAACCTTATAGCGATAGCTCTCAACTCAAAAGGAACCTTTAACTCTTCTAATATGTTCCAAAGGTTGTTTCTAGGAACCGTATCGAAATTCTTTCTAAAGTCCACAAAGCAACAAAAGAGATTGGATTTATCATTGTAGCATTCCTCCACAATGATCCTAAGCATAACAAGATGGTCTACTATTGAGTGCTACTTTCTAAAACTTGCTTGGTCTTTAGCTCGCTTACCTTCACTTTCAAGCCATATGCCCAACTTCCTTTCCAAAGTAATACCATATAACTTGGCTAAGAGAGGGCTGATCATAATTGTCTGATAATTAGAGGGGTTATTTGTATCCCCACTTTTAAAAATACGGATAATGAGACTTTGAGTCCATGGTTTAGGGAACCCTTGCTTGACCGCTTGATTGAAAAACTTGTGAATGTGGGGGATGAGGACAGGACCTCCAATATTTAAGATTTCCACCTAGAAACCTTCAATGTCCTTAGCTTTCCCATTAGCCAAGTGATTAACCCCAAAATCAATGTCATTATAGCCAAGTGATTAACCCCAAAATCAATGTCTTCTAATGAGAAAATTTCTTTTGTTGTGAGCAGGGTTTCAAAGTTATCCATGACATTTGGAGATTCATAAATCTTTTTAAGATAGGAATTAGAGTCGTGTAAAGCAAATTTATTATCTTTAGTTTTCCTCGTTAAAATCTGTCTCGAGAATTTCTTAGGAGCTACCTTAGAGAGGTGTAAGAGATTCTCTTGTCTTCTACGTATATATTGCCTTTTTTCCTTTTTAGTTAGGGCTTTTTATATTTTTATCTTGACAATTTTAAGAGATTCATCAACAACTTCCTTAATTGCTTTCCTTGCACTTTTACAATCTTTTTCATACCATTGGTTGGTTTTGTTATTTCTTTTATTACTTGAAACTTCAATTGAGAACTTATTAATGGAATATGAGAGGGTTGTAGTAAAATTATGATAGAGATCTTCTATGTTGTCTATACTAGATAAAGGAAGAAAATTAGTTTTTAATTTATTTAGAAATAGATCTTTTTTATTTCTATCCAAGATTAACTTCTTTTGGCTATAAGGATCATCTTCTATGGGATCTCTCTGCATGACAAAATTGAGAGTTATAAGTAAAGGCCTCTGATCAGAGTGAGGCTTGTCGTCGTTTAAGATGTCAAAATTTGTTATTTCATTGTATAGAGGGAGATCGGAGATAACATATTCTACCACACTGCTACCAAGCCCATGGATGCAAGTCATCTGGCTAGAATTGGGCTACTTCTTTAGGCTGTTGTAAATTATGAGATCGTGAGCATTACAGAGCTTGACTAGCTCCGAACCAAACAAATTCTCCTTGAGGTCTTCAGAGCTCCTTTGTACCAACTAGCTAGAGGAAGGTCTTCGTTTAACAAAAGAGGATTAGGGTTGGAATGATTGCTTAGAAAATGCTACTTGAAGTTCGATCATTAAAGTCACCCATTAAAAGGATATTGCGTTCATTCCTTAGGCTAGAAATATCATTCTCTAAACCATTGTAAGGACTATTTTTATCTAGATTCTTTTCCTTATATAGGTTAGAATTGATGGCGGGGGGGGGAATAATAGATTGTTATGTAGGTACTTCTATAATAAATGTTAGTAATTTCTATCCAACTATATTGGTTATAAGGGTCGTTTTTATAAATCCTAGCATGGGGAGAGATGTTCTTCTTAATGTAACAAGCTATACCCCCAATGCCTCCACGGGAGGATCGCTTATTCCAGATAGACCATAATGTAAAGCCATCTATGTTAGGGACCTTTGCTTCTTCGTGCTCCCAAGTTTCAACAAGCAAAATAATATCAACATCATTCGAGATCTAACTTAGCTTGGGGCCTTTGTTCCATGGAAAGCCCCGATAGTTCCAAGAAAGAATCCATAGCATGTTGAATTGCTATTTATTATTATCTTTTTGGTTTCTATCTTGAATACCAACTTTTCTATTTCTGATTATTGCCCATTTTCCTTCCTTCCTAGCTTCCTTTACCTTTTGAACCTCCTTTCTCAATTCTGCTTGATCTTCTGGAATGAGATCTTCATTTATAAATATTCTCGTTCCTTTCAGACTTGAGGTTTTACTAAGTATGTCATACTTATGGTCAGTAGAGCTCACCTTTATTCGGATCAACCTTCCTTTATTCTCAGTTAGTTTCCCCAACCTTGTTGCTTCTGTGAGACATGTTGTTTCAATTTGTAATATGTTATGTAATTATGTTTGGGCTATGGCTAAAGTATCCTAGTCTACCTCCTCTTTCAAAATGAAGATTATAAGGTTCAAGGCCCTTTTGTTACGCTCATGGTCTAATTCTATCAATTTTTTCATTTTATCTTTAATTGATTTGATATCTAATTTACCTGCCACACTATTTAGAGTGAGGTGGCTATTAAATTTTTCTTCTAACTCTTTAATCATGTCCTTCATTTTAAGAATCTCTAAAGTATCAACATCTACTTGCTGGGATGTTTGGTTCATATCTTGGTTTTGTTTTTCTATAACCTACAACCTAGTCTCCATTGCCTCCATGTTATTCTCCAATAGTTCTATTTTATTTTCTATTTGTTTTTGGATCTTGTCTTTAAGAGATGTGAATTGATTTTCCAGCATGGCTGCTAACTCTGTTTGTAGCTTGACTTCTCTTTCTTCTCTGCGTTTCTCTAAAGACTCTATATACTCATAGAGGCTCTGTAGAGTAACTGTCCTAGGTCTACCTTTGGTAATCTTTGGTAATTATGGTGAATTATTCATACTTGAAAATATATGAGAAAATATGTATTAGAAAAATATAAGGAATGTGTGCATCTGATATTAGCAAGATGGACCGCACACGCACGTGCCCTAGATTGTTTTTCTATTACCACAAAGAGATCGTAAATTATTACCGCACAGAGATCATAAATTATGACCGCAGAGATCGTAAATTATTACCACAGTGAGATTGTAAATTATTACCGCAGAGATATCGTAAATACATCACCCTAAATTATTACTGCAGAGAGATTGTGAATACATCACCCTAAATTATTACCACAGAGAGATGGTAAATACATCACCCTAAATTATTACTACAGAGAGATCGAAATACATCATCCTAAATTATTACCGTAGAGAGATCGTAAATTATTACTGCAATTATAACAATAGAATATTAATTTGAACAAAGTTTTTAAAGGTAAATATTTTAACTCAAAGAGAGTTTATATTGTGTAGATATAAAGGGAAAATTAAATAGGTAAGGGTATTTAATTTAGTTAATAAAAATTTTTATTTTTATTTTTTTTAGTCCATGTTCAATCATAAAAATCTAAAAGAAAAAGATATTTGAAATAGTTTAATAAAAATATTTCGAAATGATTTAATAATTTACTAATATAATGAAAATTTACTTTTAAAATTTAATATTGTCATTATTAGTATAGATCCATCTTAATTGCTGATCTTAATCCCTCTATGAAATGGTTAAGGTGAAAATCCATTTTTTAAATTACATTTTTGAATTTAATTCATTTTTTAAATGAATTCAACTCATTGAAAATCCCTTGAATACATGGAATAAAATAGCTTAAATATGTAATTCCAACAAATATTTGCTCCATTCAAAATTAAGCTCTAATAGAAGTGTCAAAATGTAAAATAATGATACTTGAAATGTTACAATAATCAGGATTTAATTTCCCCATTAATTTATATAACATATAAACATTATTATTATTCTTATTATTATTATTGTTGTTGTTGTTGTTGTAACACCCCTAAGTGAAAAATAAATATTTAATTTATTTTTGTTGCAAAGACTTGAAAAATCATGCACTATGTGGAAAGCCTAGTAGAAAACTTAATTTTATATAAAAGTGGTTATGACAAGTCATGGAATTCATGAGGGAAAAACTAGATAGTTAGAGGACAATTACTTCCTTCCCTGGAAATAAATCATCTCACTTAGGAAAAGAAGCCAAGGAAGGTATGAGAGAGCACCACAGAATGACACTGCGAGTTATGGTATTCCTGAGCTAGTAGGTGGCCAATAGAAACCCACTTAGGGCCAGTTAGGGTATTCTTGAGCTAGTTGGTGGCCAATAGAAACCTATTTAAGGTATTCCTCAACTAGTTGGTGGCCAATAGAAACCCTAAGACAGACTGGTGAGTCTATGAGCTCTTGTGCTAGACTTGTATAGTCTTGATGCCCTTAGACAAACCTTGTTAGGTCATTATGAATCAAATGTTTTGGGAGAGACTTGTATAGTCTTGATGTCCTTAGACAAACCTTGCGAGGTCATTGTGAATCAAATGTTTTGGGAGTGACAAACTGGCTTGGGGGGAGAATTGGATGTGATTTTCATTCTCATTGGTTGGGAAGAGTGGTCTTTCTTCCCTGTAAATTCTATGACAACTTCAACCCTATGAGATAAGTATTTGTATATTTTAATGTTTCTCTCAGAACAAAAGTGTTACTATGAATGTTAGAAATTTATGAAACTATTTTTGCAAGTAGTTATTTGATAAAAAGGATTTTCTTGAAAGTTCTCTCTAAATTTTAAATGGAAATATGTGTAAAGTTTGATGGTAAAGCTTCAAATAAATATCTATGAGAAAAGAAATGTGAACAAAGATTGATTTTATTGGAGAAGGAGTCTCCATGAAATGAGGGAGAGGGAGCTTATCCTCAAGGAAGGTAGCACAAAAGACGGAACTACCATCCCAGAGGAGGAAGGGCGATCGAAACTGACCTAACAACCAGGTCTAGAGACATCTAGAAGGCCAAACGTTGGAACAAATTTGCCTAATCTCGATCGTTGCTAGCCATAAACTACGTCTCTGTGACGACATCGTAAGGAGGAAATGCATGTAGACCGTCACTGCGATAAATAGCTAATAGCCTCACGCTGGGCCTTTAAATTTGACCGTCAAAGGAAATATATGTACACCTATGACAGGGTTGCGATGATACTATTTGCGATAGGGGACTGTCACGTATATTAAGGGCTTACTCGCGATGAGGTAGAAACTTAGGGAATGAGGGTCAACTTGTAGCATCAGAGATCATTTTCTTAATCTTCTTACATCAATGGGAATACATGAACATGTTTATTTGACACATGACACGGCAAAGGGACTGAGATGAGGACAGTGACAAATTATTGTGTAACAGATGCCCCCTAAAGCATGAAGCCCAAGAGAGTGGGAGGGGTGAAATGCTTTACGAAACTGTCTGAGCCGGAATACAACCTTAAAGAACCTGTAGGTGCAAGTACAACTGATATCTCTGATAATGAAATACATGTAGTCTAGGCATGGGCGCAACCATCCAAAAGACATTTGAAACTTGTTCTGTGGTATGGACGCAACCACCCAGTTGATAAAACCATAATAATGATAAAGGTATGGTCACAGCCATCCATGAAGACTCAGGTATGGTTGTAGCCATCCATCAAAGAGTCATGTATGTAATCACAAACCAATCCACGTAACCCGAACATATGTAATCTCAGTCTGGGGTCTTGAAACCCAACCGATCATAGTACAAATTCTAGCATGCGAATAGATGTGTTGAGGTCGAGCATGATAGAAAGTCGCTTGATTACCAATCAATCATAAAAACTATTAACAAGCATGAGAGAAACCACCAATAATGCCAATGGCTCTCAAGGTATTGTCCAGTACAATCCACTAAGCGTGAAAAATGAGCTGAAGTCTAGCACTCGGGGAATCACCCAATCGAAGACCAATGATGAAAGTCTATCATCAGGCACGAATAACTTGCCATTGAGGCATGAAATCTCCAAGGTACTAAAAGGGATCTCTAGACCAATCTCCTGGATAATGAGCTAGCGTCGACAGGAGATGATCCATCACAGGAGGGCCATAATGTTTCCCTCATCAACGACGCAAGATAAGGAACAAGTGGTAGATGGTGAAACAGAGCAACAGAGGAAGAGGTAAGGGTGTGAACTACAGAAGGATTATACTCTTAAACATATTACCGACACGACTCTAGAATGTGGCAACATTTTGGTACCAAGGGATCGGAGGTCTGATGGAGACAACATGGACCAGATCGAATGAGGCAAAATTGCAACCCAAAACCCCGGAAGGCCAAATGATGATGTATGGATATCCCAACCCGAAAAGAAGCAAAAGTGTCGATGTTCAAGAGTGACTAGCTACCACAGGTAACCAATGATGACTTCCAAATTTTCCCCCACCATTGCTGGTGAGTACCCCAATTATTTTTGAAAACAAGCTTGAAGGGGATAACATATGCTTGTAATATAAGTTCAATCTTTGGACGAAACCAACCTAGTAATATTTTAATGAGCCCTAGGGAGGAGAAGCTCGAGTCTCGTCATGGTGACGAGTCCAATGTCGTCAGGGCTTAACGATTCCGACTAAGGGAAAACTTGGAGTCTTTTTCATGTTTAGAGAGTTTATAAAAGACACATAAAAGAAAACTCTAGGGGAGTCCTTTTTCTTAAATTTGTGTCCCTCGAGCCCGAGAAAGTATAAAATAATACTCGAGAGAACCGCTTGAACATTACGATCAAGGAGTACTTTTCATAAGTAGTGGCCTTGATCTGAAAAAGTAAAAAAGTGGGCAAAGACATGTCGTTTCATAACCAGTATCAAACTCGAACGACAAAAGTCCGACGATCTTTTCATGTTTATACAATTAGAAAAGAGCTCAAAGTGGACCGCCCTTTTATTCTGTTTAACGAGTCAAAAGGGAAAATCTCGACAATCTTTTCATATTTTATGAGTCGAAAAAGAGCTTAAAGGTGACTCATCCTAGAGGGATGAGTGGTATAAAGGGTAGCAACTGGTTCCGACAATGGTGGAACTGCTCAAAACATGTAATGGTCAAGAGGCTGGCTAATAAAACCACTCATCACTGCGGTCCCTCAAGAAAGGAAAAACAACCAAGTGAAAGCATACGGTTAGCCAAAGAGATGGTGGCGATGGAATGAAACAACCAAGGCTCATCTAGTAGAATTTAGTGGATAAAAACGACAATCACGAGATGTAAATCAGGTATGGGTTCATGTTTACACAAACACAAGTTTGAACCATGGAGAACTCTGCTTGGATTTGGTTTCATGTTTACACAAGCTTGAAATGAAAAAATATCCTTGTTATAAGTTCGCATGTCCCCAGCATAATGACACAAATCGAGGTGCATTCCCCCCAAGCTTCATTGCATTCAACGAGGTGGATGGAATGAAGGTTCATTTTTGAGATCTTGGAAAGACTTGACTCAGATTTCACGAGATCTTAATCAAAGACTCGATTTGGAAAAGGGAGCTATTTCATTTTTTAATGAGGTTGACACGGTAAAAGGATTATCCTCATAACCCTTGTTTCGTTTTTCAACGAGGTTGACATAAGATCAAGAACTTTCCTCAAGACTCCTTGTTTCATTTTTTAACGAGCTTGACACAAGACAAGGAACTATGCTCTATGATCCTCGTTTCATTGTTTAGTGAGGTTAACACAAGATCAAACTATCCTCGGCCTTGATTCAATTTTTAATGAGGTCGAAATAAGATAAGAACTATCCTCGAAACATTTGTTTCATTTTTTAACGAGGTTGACACAAGAACAAACTATCCTCGGACATGATTCCTGTTCATGGGCCAGATGAAAACATGGCTCCCAAGAGGTCTTCGTGGGATGGAAGAAACACACTCTGGGAGGAATGCATGTCATGAGGCACTAATGACATATCGAGTTCCAATGCCCCCAGTACATGATGTACAAGACCATCTGCATGATCATCAGTAGATGCGGAGATGGAACAGGTAGCCACATAATTGGCCTAGGGCTGGGAAGGTACCTGATGCGAGCAAGAATTGATATGGGATGACAGTTGCATAGGAGGCATCGAGGCACTAAAGAACGATAATTGATCTATGATCACCATTATTCCGTTGTGTGGAAAACAAACCACACAGAAAAGAGAGGAAATAAGAGCTCCCATGGCATAAATATAATCACAGCCAAGGAGAAGACTGAAATCTAAAGTGCCTTGGACAACCATCACGTCTATATAGACAGTTTTGCCTCCCAAAGTAACAGGGAACTTCAGAAGGATCCCTAAAGGTTGACTGGTTCCTCCGTCAAATGCCAACAGATTCTGTGTCACATGCACAAGCTATGGGGAGCCCAAAGCTTGCTAAGTAGTGAAAGGCATGAGGCTAACTGATGCACTCTCATCCAAGACATTGCCAGGTATTGCCTTATCATAGGCATGTAATCTAGAAAGTCACATAGGATGGAAGGCAGAAAGTAGTCAAGTGACTCCTGTCAAAGAAAATGACTGAACTACTTGGTGGGGGTATCATATGATTGCCCCCATACTCTACAGGGACTAAAGAAGGACTCTCTGAATCAGTTGAGATAGGAGGGTCATTCTTGGACTCAGGGAAATCTGACGAGATGAGAAGGACATGAGCAGAATGATCATGACGCTCTTCGGGAACAGAGTGGACCACTAGTGGTGAATCCGATTCAACACTCTTTCCAACTAATGGTTGGTCAGGAATGGGCTAAGCACAGCCATGTTGGGGAAGAGAAGGGTGGACAAGAGAAGAATCTAAGTTAATCTCTTTGTCAACCGGGAGAGGGTCTAAAGAGAGCCTCTGATAACCAACTGGAAGTGGAGGTGAAGAAGCTGTAAGACATTCCAAAATAGTGGAATATTTTTCCATGAGTGGACAAAGGTGAAAGGGATGGTTACCTTCACATAGCCTACAGGGGAATCAATTCTTCCCTTTCTTCTTACCACTACCAATTGAGGATTGAAAATTGACATGAGCTTCAGAGGATGATGAGGGATGAACCAGATCGTGAGACCATACTTCGAAGATCCTAGGAATGTTAGGAGAATCACGAAGATGATGGTCACCCTTGCAAAATTTACAAGGAAACTTAACCTTCCGCGGAGGAGCAGAAGGTGGTCCGACCTGAGATATACTCGGGGAAATAGTTGCACGAGTGACCTCGCGCTTATCAGACTTCTTCTTCTTCTTCGTCTTCTTCTTCTTCTTCTTAGTCTCTTGGTTACTAGATGTGGAACTTTCACTAGGTGAAGTAGGAGATGAAGACAAAGAAACAGGGGAAGAAGGCGCAGGATTAACCTTGGAATCATCGTGTCTTGATTTAAACGAAGGAGATGGTGGAACATGGGTCATGACGCTCATGACCATCGAGGTTGAAAACAACCACACTGGCAAACTGATGGTTAACCTAGGCAAAGACAATGTTGCCATATATGGAGCACCAATGTTTCCAAATGGAGGAAATGGACCAGGAGTTCCATCTAGGGGAAGACCTTGCCTGGTAGACTTGGGGAAGGTTGTCATCGGGAATGAGCCTGAAAAACACTTGCACTGTAATTAAGAACTCGAAACGTTAGCAGGAATATTTCATGGGCGGTAAATTTTATGTCACAGGAGAAAAACTTGACCTTTTCATGTTTCAAGAGTCAAGAAAAGGACGAAAAGGTGACTCTATCTCTTTCAAGGTTTAATGAGCCTGAAAGGACAAGTGCTCAGATGATCCTTTTCTTTTAAGGAGTCGAAAAGGAACGAAAGTGACTACTCTGGAGAACTAGGCAAAAGGTTTACCAAACAAGCTGTAAAACTACATATACACCTTGACGATCAAATGGAAACCAAGGACTTTCTGTATGCCATTCAATCTTCTCAAATGCTGTGTTTGGTGCATTATGGTTTGTAAGGTGGTGGACACGGCTTCCTATGGATGTAGGATGATAACCTAGTGGGGTCTCCTGATATATAATCGACGGTACTGGGAGCACAAGTCTGTACTAGCAGTTATTGAGTCACAGAAGGAGGAATCACCCAACCTTAAGTGAAAGCAATAGTGACTAGGTTTAACGACACCGAAGCACGTCTCTAGCCTAGACCTCTAAATAACGTGTGTTATGTTACAATGCATTGTTTTTGTTTATTCAATTCATTTTAGAGTTGATCTTGAATTAGGTTTCAATTTCCAGGCCCTACCATATGTATATCAAAAACCCTAGGATGCAACCAGGATGAGTAAAGCATCAATCATTTCGATGAACACCTACTTAAAGGAGGGTAGAAAGTTCATTCCCAAGCAAGCACAAGATAATGCAAACACTAAGAAACACAGTGCATCAATACACTAATCTCACAATGCATCGATACTACTAATGAAAGATTTAAAGTTTTCTTTCCAATTTCTCAAACATAAAAATTTGAAATGCACATATACTTTCACTTTCGTATATCAAATGAATGCAATCCCTTAATTTTTTCTTTGTTTTGAATTTAAAGAGACAAACAAGAAAGTGTGAATTGATAGATCCAAACAATTGTGATCTATACTTGGTAGTGAAGAAATCGAATCAATATCAAAATTGATTCAATAATCGACACTAAAAATCAACTAGCAAGAAAACAAGCAACGAAAAAGCCTCAAGCAAATCAATAAGACAGTTGTGGATGAACCTTAGACATACAAGTAACCCAAGCAAACAGTTTCTCGATGAAACCTCTAAAGAGCTAGGTCACACGGTCTAAAAACACAAGACTCACTCAATGGAACCAAAGAGACAGTACCTTAACCAAAATCAATTAAAACAAACTAATGGGCAAGAGAAAGACAACAGGGGATAAACAAGACTAGTGGACTCAGGAGGTAGAGTTGAAAAAACAACTCTATAGGAATCGTCGCGGGTGTAAAACCAGCAACCAGTGACGATTAGCCAATAGCCGTAGCAACAAAGCGGCGTCGTCGCAAGAGTACACGTCTCTTCTGTGATGGGTTGATTTCAAGAATCGTTGTGACTGTACGACATGATTCGACGACGCACAGGTTTATAAACCAGAGACAGGGCGAAGTCAGCACGACTGTTAAACTTTTTCCAATGACGAACTTAAAAACAATGGAAAATGAGTAAAAAATCCCAAACAAAGACCAAACTATTCTTCCAGATAGTAAAGGGATTTCCTAGATTGCCCAGGTAACCCGAAAGACTGATGGTTTAACCCCAAAATTCAATAGACACTAAATCAAAACCAAACAAAAGCAATCAAGAGAGAAACATACAAAGGACACTCCCCAACAGAGTTGGTAACTTGTGAAGTAGGAAAGTGTTCCCTCTACGGACAGAGGCAACCCCTCTAGCCCTAGAGTGGGTCTAGTCACAACAAAGACAAAACAACAATTAATTTCCTTAAATAGTCATCGTTGGAGGCCTACCTCAAACCGGTGGTTGATGCAGTTCCATTACACTTCTCTAGCTTCCATTTCTTCCTCCTTAATGAGAAATCAACCTGAAACACGACAAGAAATCAACAGAGAACGTAACTGACGACAACAATGATCTATTTACTCATAAAGTCATTAAATTATGAGCTATCAAGTAAATTACATACAAGACATAGGAAATCATCATTGATTGTATTGATAATGAATAAAGAGCAAAGCTTACAACCAAGTCTTAACATCGCAAGCCTTCTTGGAGGATCCAACCAGTATGTTTCTTCAAGCATTCACTCTCAAGGATGGGTCTCCCAAATAAACAATACCTCTCTCTTTCTCACTCACAAGCTTTAATACAAAGTTAAGGGTACTCCACAACCTCTTACAAATTATTAGCAATCCCACACTTGTCACACTCACACCAAAGCTATCTACCAAACTCAAAAGCACTAGTAGCACTATCCAACCAACAGAACTAAAAGAGCTAGTAGATCATAACAACGGTGAGTGATTTTATAGGAGAAGGAGTCTCCATGAAATGAGGGAGAGGGAGCTTATCCTCAAGGAAGGTAGCACAAAAAAGGGAACTACCATCCCAGAGGAGGAAGGCTGACCCAAACTGACCTAACAACTAGGTCTAGAGACATCCAAAAGGCCAACTCTTGGAACAAAATCGGCCAATCTAGATCGTCGCTAGCCATAAACTAAGTCTCCACAATGACATCGCATGGAGGCAATGCATGCAGACCATCGTCTCGATAAATAGCTAATAGCCTTGCGCTGGGCCTTGAAGTTCGATCGTCGCGGGAAACAAGTGTACACCTGTGACAGGGTCGCGATGAGACCGTTTGTGAGAGGGTACCGTCGTGTATATTAAGATCTTACTCGTGACAAGGTAGAAACTTAGGGAATGAGGGTCAACTTGTAACATCAAAGAGCATTTTCTTAATCTTCTCACATGAGTGGGAAGACATGAACATGTTTATTTGACACATGACACAGCAGAGGGACTAACATGAGGACAGTGACAAATTACTGTGTAACACTTGGATATGCTGAAGAAGCATCTCAATCACAGAAGTTGTCAACCTCCATTAAAATCTATCTTGATGCAGCAAAGACCAATGGATAATATGACAATCGTCAACAAAGGCATAAAGTAGATCACCAGGTAAATCAAACTAAATTTATTCCAAGGATGAATAGAAGCCATGACCAATCTCACGTAAATCATACTCAAGTTTCTCCAAAGATGAATATCAATAGAAACTACAATCACCAAGTCAATAGATTCGATAGTCGCAGGAACTTATTTAATGGGCAATGTTTTTCATGTCATAATTTTGGACACAAAGCTCCTCAATGTGTTGCTTACAAAACCATCATGACTAGAGAAGCACGAAATCAAAGGAATATAATAGGGGTCAAGAAAAGTTCCTATCATAACTTTTCTCTTCTTGAAAATGAAATGGAATGCTCAATTTGTAACAACTTTGGTCATGAAGAATCTGAATGCGGGAGCAAATTTCGACAATCATCTCAAAAGGAGCAAACTCCATTAAATCCCAAGATGTGGAGAAGGAAAGAATCTCAAACAGAAAGATGTGTTATAGACTTGTATGGAGAAGGAGAAGAAAATCATTGGTACATCGACACTGCATGCTCAAAACACATGACAGGTGACAAAGAAAAGCTTTAGTCATGTAATTCCTTAGAAAAGGAAAAGAGTGTTTGATTTGGAAATGAGACTCTTGCTGTCATAAAAGGTAAAGGATCTATTTTCTTGAAAGAAAAGGTTAATGCTGGAAATGTTATGTGTGTAGACGTTTTAAAGCATAACTTGTTGAGTGTCAGTCAAATGTGTCATCAAGGAAATGAAGTGGTGTTTCGATCAAATAGATGTGTGTTCATGAACTTGATACTAGGAAGATCATGATCAAAGGTACAAGAAGTCCAAACAACTTATACATACTCAAGGGAGGACAACAACAGTGTTATCTAAGCAAAAATGATGAAAATTGACTATGGCATAGAAGATTGGGACATCTAAGCTTTTCTCAAATAAGAAAAGCATGCAGATTTAAGGTTGTTCGTGATCTTCCAGATATCAGTATCCCTAAAAATACAATATGCAAACCATGTCAATTCGGTAAGCAAAACAGAGCTCACTTCATTGAAAAATAAGGCTAGTAAGCCTCTTGAACTTGTTCATACTGATTTATGTGGACCATCAAGGAAAAACTCACCTCATGGAGAAGAATACTTTATTTTGTTCGTTGATGATTTTTCCAGAATGTGTTGGATAGGTCTGTTAAAGCATAAAGATGAAGCATTTGAAAAGTTCCAAGCCTTCAAAGCTTTGGTTGAAGATGAATCAGATCGAAAAATCAAATGCCTCAGATCAGATTGTGGAGGGGAATTTACCTTGGATGAATTCTTTTACTTTTGTGAACAACATGGAATAAAAAGGTAATTCTTCATCGCAAGGACTCCTTAGCAAAATTGAGTGGTAGAAAGAATGAACAAAACTATTCAACAAATTGCTCGAGCTATGCTGATGAATCTGGGACTCTTGCAACCTTTTGGGGTGAAGCTGCATTCACCGCCGTAACTATTCTCAACCAAGGAAATGTTAAGATAAATAGCACTCAAACTCCACATGAAATTTGGTATGGTAAGACTCCTACTATAAAACACTTTAAAGTTTTTGGAAAAAAATGTTATATCAAAAGGACTAATGAAAAAGTTGGTAAGTTTGAGCCCAGAGGAGATGGAGGTATTCTTCTTGGTTACTTTCCTGAAGTAAAGGATATAAATGTTATAATAAAAGACTTGGGAAAATTGTTGAAAGTATTGATGTTGTAGTTGATGAAGCATGCAAAAATCCAAAACAAACAAAAACAAAATATTATGACAATGAAGAAGATGGGGATTATTTTCCCTCATCAAATCACGATGAGATTGAAGAAGAAACCAATGAAGCACGAGAAGAAGAGATAACGGTAGAAGAAAAGACTCCATCTAGGTATGTTTATAAAAATCATCTAGAAACTCAAATTTTAGGGGAAAAAGAGGCAGGTGTACAAACAAGAAGAACTATTACAGAAAACTCAAGCTATCTAGCATTACAGGAGGTAGCCCCACCTACCGCCACATCTTTAATCACTGCTAAGAAAGGCAGCAAGCTCATCTCACAGACCAGGAAATTCATCTGTATGGTTCACTCCCAAAGTAAGAGGAAGATTGTTGCTACATCCATGACCCCCGTAAAGGGTTCCTCCATGCAACAGCAGCAACAGCAAAAGGATACGGTCATGAAAAAACACAGGAACAATTTCTCCTCACCCACAGGGGTACCACATAAGTTTCAGGTGGGCGACAAAGTTTGGTTACATCTACAGAAAGAATGTCTTACAAGAGCCCATCAGAAGCTCCGACCACTCCGACATGGTCCTTACACCAGTAAAAAGGCTATGGGCAACAATGCTTTGAAGCACAACATTCCTCCATTCCTTCGCTTGCACCAAGTGTTCAATGTAGACCATCATCGACCATGCTTCCCAACATTTCTGGAAACATCAGAGATTGCAGAACAGCTCACCAGCGACCCATCTCAGCAAAAGCTTCCTCATCTTAGGGAGGAACTCAAGGCAATGGGGACCATTGCTTCCTAAGGGGGGAGGAATGATCCAGGTGGATGTTGGTGGCCACCCACCTATCCCATTTGGACCCCCACAATTGTCTCTTTCAGCATTTTCAGTTTCCTTAATTGTAGCACAACTTACTATTTTTAGCAGTTTTTCGGGTCCTGAACTTCCGGAGCCGTTTTGAGGCCCTAAACGACGTTTTTTGGGAAATCTAGGGGCAACATGGGTCCATGGACCGATGTTGCCCTTCCCAAAATGGTAGTTCTCGGATAGATCTTTCTAACGAGCTATCATGCGCGTCAAACGGAGATCGTATGCCAAAGTTACGACCCCGGGAAATTGATGTACCAATTTACCCAAAACGGGGCCCACAATTTGGCGTTTCATCTTCTAGGGTTAGCTTTTGGAATGTGAAGGGTTTTCCATTGTTTCTCAACAATAAATAGGCCTTTGAGCCTCATTGTAACACAGTTTCGGAACAGTTCAGAGGCATGTAGCCGCACATCTCTTCTCAGAGATAAGCTACCATTGCCCTAGCTGCTTTATTTCCAATTCTGGTTGTAAGCATATTTCGGTATTTTCCATTAATGAAATGAAGTATTATTTCCGCTGCATATTTGTGTATATGGTTATCTCTGTATTTTGTTGCGTTCCTGTTTAAATCCGGATCATCTTCTTAGTCTCTTGGTTACTAGATGTGGAACTTTCACCAGGTGAAGTAGGAGATGAAGACAAAGAAACAGGGGAAGAAGGCGCAGGATTAACCTTGGAATCATCGTGTCTTGATTCAAACGAAGGAGATGGTGGAACATGGGTCATGACGCTCATGACCACCGAGGTTGAAAACAACCACACGGGCAAACCGATGGTTAACCTAAGCAAATACAATGTTGCCATATATGGAGCACCAGCATTTCCAAATGGAGCAAATGGACCAGGAGTTCCATCTAGGGGAAGACCTTGCCTGGTAGACTCGGGGAAGGTTGCCATCGGGAACGAGCCTGAAAAACACTTGCACTGTAATCAAGAACTCGAAATGTTACTAGGAATATTTCATGGGTGGTAAATTTTATGACACAGGAACAAAACTTGACCTTTTCATGTTTCAAGAGTCGAGAAAAGGATGAAAAGGTGACTCTATCTCTTTCAAGGTTTAATGAGCCTGAAAGGACAAGTGCTCAGATGATCCTTTTCTTTTAAGGAGTCGAAAAGGAACGAAAGTGACTACTCTGGAGAACAAGGCAAAAGGTTTACCAAACAAGCCGTAAAACTGCATATACACCTTGACGATCAAATGGAAACCAAGGACTTTCTGTACGGCATTCAATCTTCTCGAATAATGTGTTTGGTGCGTTATGGTTTGTAAGGTGGCAGACACGGCTTCCTATGGATGTAGGATGATAACCTAGTGGGGTCTCCCGATATATACTCGACGGTACTAGGAGCACAAGTCCGTACTAGCAGTTATTGAGTCACAGAAGGAGGAATCACCCAACCTTAAGTGAAAGCAATAGTGACTAGGTTTAACGACGCCGGAACACATCTCTAGCCTAGACCTCTAAATAATGTGTGTTATGTTACAATGCATTGTTTTTGTTTATTCAGTTCATTTTAGAGTTGATCTTGAATTAGGTTTCAATTTCCAGGCCCTACCATATGTATATCAAAAACCCTAGGATGCAACCAGGATGAGTAAAGCATCAATCATTTCGATGAACACCTACTTAAAGGAGGGTAGAAAGTTCATTCCCAAGCAAACACAAGAGAATGCAAACACTAAGAAACACAGTGCATCAATACACTAATCTCACAATGCATCGATACTACTAATGAAAGATTTAAAGTTTTCTTTCCAATTTCTCAAACATAAAAATTTGAAATGCACATATAGTTTCACTTTCATATATCAAATGAATGCAATCCCTTAATTTTTTCTTTGTTTTGAATTTAAAGAGACAAACAAGCGAGTGTGAATTGATAGATCCAAAAAATTGTGATCTATGCTTGGTAGTGAAGAAATCGAATCAATATCAAAAATTGATTCAACAATCGACACTAAAAATCAACCAGCAAGAAAAAAAGCAACGAAAAAGCCTCAAGCAAATCAATAAGACGGTTGTGGATGAACCTTAGACAAACAAGTAACCCAAGCAAACAGTTTCTCGATGAAACCTCTAAAGAGCTAGGTCACACGGTCTAAAAACACAAGACTCGCTCAATGGAACCAAAGAGACAGTACCTTAACCAAAAGCAATTAAAACAAACTAATGGGCAAGAGAAAGACAACAGAGGATAAACAAGACTAGTGGACTTAGGAGGTAGAGTTGAGAAAACAACTCTACAGGAATTGTCGCGGGTGTAAAACCAGCAACTAGTGACGATTAGCCAATAGCCGTAGCAACAAACCGACGTCATCGCGAGAGTACACGTCTCTTCTATGATGGGCTGATTTCAGGAATCGTTGCCACTGTATGACAGGATTCATCGACGCACAGGTTTATAAACCAGAGACAGGGCAATGTCAGCACGACTGTTAAACTTTTTCCAATGACGAACTTAAAAACAATGGAAAATGAGTAAAAAATCCCAAACAAAGACCAAACTATTCTTCCAGATAGTAAAGGGATTTCCCAGATTGACCCAGGTAACCCGAAAGACTGATGGTTTAACCCCAAAATTCAAGAGACACTAAATCAAAACCAAACAAAAGCAATCAAGAGAGAAACATACAAAGGACACTCCCCAACAGAGTCGATAACTTGTGAAGTAGGAAAGTGTTCCCTCTATGGACAGAGGCAACCCCTCTAGCCCTAGAGTGGGTCTAGTCACAACAAAGACAAAACAACAATTAATTCCCTTAAATAGTCATCATTGGAGGCCTACCTCAAACCGCTGGTTGATGAAGTTCCGTTACACTGCTCTAGCTTCCATTTCTTCCTCCTTAATGAACAATCAATCTGAAACACGACAAGAAATCAACAGAGAATGTAACTAACGACAACAATGATCTATTTACTCATAAAGTCAAGAAATTATGAGCTATCAAGTAAATTACATACAAGACATAGGAAATCATCATTGATTGTATTGATAATGAATCAAGAGCAAAGCTTACAACCAAGTCTTAACATCGCAAGCCTTCTTGGAGGGTCCAACCAATATGTTTCTTCAAGCATTCACTCTCAAGGATGGGTCTCCCAACTAAACTATACCTCTCTCTTTCTCACTCACAATCTTTAATACAAAGTTAAGGGCACTCCACAACCTCTTACAAACTATTAGCAATCCCACACTTGTCACACTCATACCAAAGCTATCTACCAAACTCAAAAGCACTAGCAGCACTGTCCAACCAAAAGAAATAAAAGAGCTAGTAGATCATAGCAATGGTGAGTGATTTTATAGGAGAAGGAGTCTCCATGAAATGAGGGAGAGGGAGCTTATCCTCAAGGAAGGTAGCACAAAAGAGGGAACTACCATTCCAGAGGAGGAAGGCTGACCCAAACTGACCTAACAACTAGGTCTAGAGACATCCAAAAGGCCAACTGTTGGAACAAATTTGCCCAATCTAGATCGTCGCTAGCCGTAAACTAAGTCTCCACAACGACATCGCAAGGAGGCAATGCATGCAGACCATCGTCTCGATAAATAGCTAATAGCCTTATGCTGGGCCTTGAAGTTCGATCGTCGCGGGAAACAAGTGTACACATGTGACGGGGTCGTGATGAGACCGTTTGTGAGAGGGGACCGTCGCGTATATTAAGATCTTACTCGTGACAAGGCAGAAACTTAGGGAATGAGGGTCAACTTGTAGCATCAGAGAGCATTTTCTTAATCTTCTTACATGAGTGGGAAGACATGAACATGTTTATTTGACACATGACATAGCAGAGGGACTAACATGAGGACAGTGACAAATTACTGTGTAACACTTGGATATACTGAAGAAGCATCTCAATCACAGAAGTTGTCAACCTCCATTAAAATCTATCTTGATGCAGCAAAGACCAATGGATAGTATGACAATCGTCAACAAAGGCATAAAGTAGATCACCAGGTAAATCAAACTAAATTTATTCCAAGGATGAATAGAAGCCATGACCAATCTCAGGTAAATCATACTCAAGTTTCTCCAAATATGAATATCAATAGAAACTACAATCACCAAGTCAATAGATTCGATAGTCGCAGGAACTTCTTTAGTGGGCAATGTTTTTCATGTCATAATTTTGGACACAAAGTTGCTCAATGTGTTGCTTACAAAACCATCATGACTAGACAAGCACGAAACGAAAGGAATATAATAGGGGTCAAGAAAAGTTCCTATCATAACTTTTCTCTTCTTGAAAATGAAATGGAATGCTCAATTTGTAACAACTTTGGTCATGAAGAATCTGAATGCGGGAGAAAATTTCGACAATCATCTTAAAAGGAGCAAACTCCATTAAATCCCAAGATGTGGAGAAGGAAAGAATCTCAAACAGAAAGATGTGTTATAGACTTGTATGGAGAAGGAGAAGAAAATCATTGGTACATCGACAATGCATGCTCAAAACACATGACAGGTGACAAAGAAAAGCTTTAGTCATGTAATGCCTTAGAAAAGGAAAAGAATGTTTGATTTGGAAATGAGACTCTTGTTGTCATAAAAGGTAAAGGATCTATTTTCTTGAAAGAAAAGGTTAATGCTGGAAATGTTATGTATGTAGACGTTTTAAAGCATAACTTGTTGAGTATCAGTCAAATGTGTCATCAAGGAAATGAAGTGGTGTTTCGATCAAACAGATGTGTTGTTCATGAACTTGATACTAGGGAGATCGTGATCAATGGTACAAGAACTCCAAACAACTTATACATACTCAAGGGAGGACAACAACAGTGTTATCTAAGCAAAAATGATGAAAATTGACTATGGCATAGAAGATTGGGACATCTAAGCTTTTCTCAAATAAGAAAAGCATGCAAATTTAAGGTTGTTCGTGATCTTCCAGATATCAGTATCCTTGAAAATACAATATGCAAACCATGTCAATTCGGTAAGCAAAACAGAGCTCACTTCATTGAAAAATAAGGCTAGTAAGCCTCTTGAACTTGTTCATACTGATTTATGTGGACCATCAAGGAAAAAGTCACCTCATGGAGAAGAATACTTTATTTTGTTCATTGATGATTTTTCCAGAATGTGTTGGATAGGTCTGTTAAAGCATAAAGATGAAGCATTTGAAAAGTTCCAAGCCTTCAAAGCTTTGGTTGAAGATGAATCAGATCGAAAAATAAAATGCCTCAGATCAGATT
The DNA here is from genome assembly GCA_000404065.3 of Pinus taeda. NCBI lineage: Eukaryota > Viridiplantae > Streptophyta > Pinopsida > Pinales > Pinaceae > Pinus > Pinus taeda. The sequence continues at coordinate 5,668 of APFE031575823.1, read as the reverse complement.
GTGGAGGGGAATTTACCTCGGATGAATTCTTTTACTTTTGTGAACAACATGGAATAAAAAGGTAATTCTTCATCGCAAGGACTCCTTAGCAAAATTGAGTGGTAGAAAGAATGAACAAAACTACTCAACAAATTTCTCGAGCTATGCTGATGAATCTGGGACTCTTGCAACCTTTTGGGATGAAGCTGCATTCACCGCCGTAACTATTCTCAACCAAGAAAATGTTAAGGTAAATAGCACTCAAACTCCACATGAAATTTGGTATGGTAAGACTCCTACTATAAAACACTTTAAAGTTTTTGGAAAAAAATGTTATATCAAAAGGACTGATGAAAAAGTTGGTAAGTTTGAGCCCAGAGGAGATGGAGGTATTCTTCTTGGTTACTCTTCCTGAAGTAAAGGATATAAATGTTATAATAAAAGACTTGGGAAAATTGTTGAAAGTATTGATGTTGTAGTTGATGAAGCATGCAAAAATCCAAAACAAACAAAAACAAAATATTATGACAATGAAGAAGATGGGGAGTATTTTCCCTCATCAAATCACGATGAGATTGAAGAAGAAACCAATGAAGCACGAGAAGAAGAGATAACGGTAGAAGAAAAGACTCCATCTAGGTATGTTTAAAAATCATCTAGAAACTCAAATTTTAGGGGAAAAAGAGGCAGGTGTACAAACAAGAAGAACTATTACAGAAAACTCAAGCTATCTAGCATTACTATCCTCCACCAAGCCTCAAAATGTAAATGAAGCATGCAAGGATGAATGCTGGGTCAAGGCCATGAATGAGGAACTTGAGAAAATTGAAAAGAATAATACTTGGGAATTAGTTCCTAGACCTCACGATAAAAATATTATAGGAACTAAATGGATATTCAAAAACAAGCTGAATAAAAATGGAGAAGTCATTAGAAACAAGGCCATACTTGTTTGGAAAGGGTATGCTCAACAAGAGGGTATAGATTTTGAAGAAAATTTTGCACCTATTGCTAGACTTGAAGCCATAAGGATGTTTCTTTCTCTTTCTAGCTTTTAGAAATTCAAAGTATACCAAATGGATGTAAAATCTTCTTTCCTTAATGCAGATTTAGAAGAGGAAGTATATATTGAACAATTAGAAGGATTCATTCTTGGAAATGATGCAAAACTTGTATGCAGACTCAAAAAGGCTCTCTATGGTCTGAAACAGGCTCCAAGGGACTAGTATTACCGTCTTGACAAATATCTACACCAACAAGTTTTCTCAAAAGATTCAGTAGATAGCAATCTATATACAAAGATTTACACTGATAAATTACTCATTATTGTTGTTTATGTTGATGATATCATTTTTGGTAGCAATGGAGAATCCATGAGTTAGAATTTTGCATCAGTAATGCAGCAAGAATTTGAAATTTCCTTGCTTGGTGAACTTACCTATTTTTTGGGTCTACAAGTTCAACAAAATAAAGATGGTATTTTTCTTTCACAAACCAAATATCTCAAACAAATCTTGGAGAGGTACGACATGGAAGATTCTAAACCTGTATTTACACCAATGATAATAGGATGCAGTCTCAGCTCAAATGATGAATCAACAGCAGTACATCAACTGACTTATAGATCCATGATTGATAATCTACTTTATCTAATAGGTACTCGATCTAACATCATGGATGTAGTAGGAATAGTTGGAAGATTCCAAGCAAATGCAAAGGAATCGCGCCTTCAGGCAGTCAAAAGAATTTTCAAATATCTTCAAGGAACATAGAACTTTGGATTATGGTATCCTAGAGATACAGATCTCACTCTTCATGCATATACAGATGCAGATTGGGCAGGAAATGTTGATAACAGAAAAAGCATTAGTGGCGGTGCATTCTATATGGGTTCTAGGTTAGTGTCTTGGTTCATAAAGAAACAAAGTTCAATTGTTCTATCTACAACTGAAGAAGAATATGTGGCTGCTACATCTTATTGCACACAACTACTTTGGATGATGCAAACCTTGCAAAACATTCAGATCACATGCACTCCACCCATCTCCATTCTATGTGATAATACAAATGCCATCAGCTTTTCAAAGAATCCAGTCATGCACTCCAACACTAAGCACATACCCTTCAAATACCATTTTCTACGTGAACAAGTGCTTGCACAAAAGGTCAAATTGGAGTATGTTCCCTCCAAAGAACAACCAACAAGTGTGGGTCATCTTCAGGGCACAATGAAGAACAGATCTAGGAAGAGGGTTAAATAGAGAGACAGGTCAATCTAACAGCTATAAAAATAGCTATATTTGAGTAGGGGAGGAAAGGGGAAAAATTTAATATTATTTAAATAGATATAATTATTTCATTATTATTTATTTAATCAATATATATTAAAGTCCACTTATTAACCCAAGTGTTATATTTGACTAGGGTTTTGATAATATTAAAAAGTTTAAAAAGTTTTATTTATCTTATTAATATATTCTTTATCTCAACTTTATATGTATAATATTTAAATTAATTAATAAAATGAACTATTCATATTATTTTGTTAGTCTTTCCTTCCATATTTTTATTTTATTTTTTTTTTAATTTTAAGTACTAATATTTATACTAGTATTACTAATAGTATATCAATACTATTTATAGCTTATAAAACTATTCCAAATTAAAAAGTAAATAAAGTATCTACCATTAACTTATGGCTAAACTTTTAGAAATTTAACTAAAAAATTTCATTAACTATTCCAATAAAACTAGTTAAACACCAAACATTAACATTTGACTTTATATTCAAAATATTTATTTATAACTTATCATACCACTTTTCCAAAAAGGAAAATTTATAGTTAAGATATTGCAGAAAACTTTTAAACTTATCATGCACCAGTGAAAGAGGCATGGATTAATTTTAAGGAATTTAGTGAGTCCATAGGGGTAAAAGAGGCACGGATTAATTTTAAGGAATTTAGTGCGTCCATAGGGGTTCTTGAGAGTAACGTTGTAATGTTTAACATTTTGATTGGGTCAAAATTAAATAAAAATAATAAATAAACAATAAAATAATTAATAAATTATAACTTTTTAACTACAATAAACATTTAACTCTAAAATTAAGAACTAAAAATAAAAATATAATTAATAAATATAATTATAATTAAAAATTAAACAAACTTAGATTCATTTTAACTTTAAATCTATTAAATGTGAAAAGCTATAAAATTTCTTAACATACAAATTTCTTTCATGTAAAAAGAAATGGAGTTGTGTATAATGCGACTTTTTGAAGATTCTTGTGACGGAACGGAAGAAATTTAGGTGAAATTTTGATTTATTGCAGTTAAAATGGGTTTTTAACTGCATATTTGGATTCAGCACCCTGCACACATTGGGATTCAGCACCCTACACACATTGATTGTGCAGAAACTAGCTATCAAACTTGCGATTCCAATAAATTGCTACCGGATTTTGACCGAAAAAGCCAACCAGAAAAGCTTTCAAAAAATCTCATTATAGACAATTGCAAAAAAAATTTATCACGATGTTAATTTGACCGTCAAAATGAGTGTGACCTATTCCCCACATATTTTATAGTCAAAGTTTGAATCCACCCCTAAAATCTGGCCTACGTCAACAATCCGTGGCGCCAGATATCAGCCAATAGGAAACACTCCAGCCCTTATATAATGAAACGACCTCTTGATTTCATTTTGCATAGACGCTTCTTCTTTTCACAGATATAGCAACACCGAGTCTTTTCTGTGGTGTAAGGTTCGAGTCACGATAGTGACATCAATGGCCCCTAAGGCGGACAAGAGACCCGTGGCTGGGAAAAAGCCAGTGGCGGGGAATTCCCCTTCTACAGAAAAGAAGCCTTCGAAGTTGGAGAATAAGGTAGTAAAGCCTTCGAAGTTGGAGAATAAGGTAGTAAAGGAAGGAGACAAAAAGAACAAGAAGCACAAGAAAAGTGTGGAGACGTACAAGATCTATCTCTTCAAGGTTCTGAAGCAGGTCCATCCAGAAATGGGTATTTCCAGCAATGCCATGGGAATCATGAACAGTTTTATCAATGATTTATTTGAGAAATTGGCGAACGAAGCATCCAGACTCGCTCGCCTCAGCAAGAAGCCAACTATTACTTCACGGGAGATCCAGACAGCCGTAAGACTCGTTCTTCCAGGGGAGCTCTCCAAGCAAGCCGTGTCTGAGGGTACTAAGGCCGTTACAAAATTCAGCAGCGCTTAGGGTCCGGTCCTCTTTTGGCGATTTCTTTGAAATAGGTGTAGGGTTTGATAACCGTCATGAGGAATCGCATTTTGGTCCGGCTGCATCACAATTTTAAAATTTTTGCATTTTCGCTTCTTTCTGCATCATAAGTTTTTGCATTTATGTCAGTCTGCATCACAAGCTTTGCATTTTCCGTTCTTTTTTCTTGTTCTTGTGTAAGACTCCGAAATGGATTCTTATTCTCAGTCTTTTCCTCTTGAATTGCTCTTCAATTGAGCTTTCACATGTTGCTTTAAAGATTTGAAGTCAATATAATAAAATTTATTTTTGGTTTATTTGAAAAACTTGCAGTATCTTTCTTTGATATACAGAATTGGAACATGTATCATACGTTATTCGGCCGTGCGCATCAAGGCCCTGGTAAGAGGATATTGTTATAATAATGTTATAAAAACAATATTTTGATATGCAGAATTGGTGTTATTCAGCTGTGCACTTGAAAGCTCCGCCTTGATATTTTTAAAATAATGTTATAAAGAACAATACAGTATTGTTAGGGTTACAGTGGAGAACCAGCGACCGGCATCCATTTCCTCTTGTTATCTCAGATAGTAACACGAAACTATAAACACGCTTTCACTGAACTATATGGTTAGACTAAGTATTCTAGATGCTCGGAAGCTTGGACAATTGGAAGAAATGCATGCATTTAATATGGTCGAAGGTTCTCCATGTGAGATGGATACAGAGAATGCCATAGGAATTTGGCAGCAGATAGTCTTGTTTGTAATTTGATTGATCCTGTTTTGTTTTCAATTGATATTTTAAGTTGATTGATCCTGTAATGCTGAAATTGTGTAACGCTGGCAGGCCGGAATTTGAAAATTTTGAAATCTGGAATGCAAAATGAAAACAACAAAATAAAATAAAATGGATGCATTCTTTTCCTTGATATTCTCTCATAAAGAAACTTAATGAAATGCTTTATTATAAGGTTTACCAAAAGAAAACACATACTGAGAAATATATCTTCAGGGAGACTCTCACAAAAGGTTAGAGTCATTAGGACTTTGGCTTTAAGAGCTCTTAGAATTTATGGAATGGATCATAAAGATAAGGAAAATGAGCACCTTATAAAGTTTTTAGAAACCTTAGATATAGCATGAAAGATATTAAGGATGCCTTTCAAAAACCTCTTATTCATGTCAATAATCTGTTAAGAAATTTACCCAAGAACATAATTTAATTACCGGAGAATTACTAAGAGAAATAAATATAAAATTAACCAGCAATAACCATAAACACATAAATACACATGTTTATCAGGGAAAACCCCAAATCCGGGGAAAAACCCAATCATAATGAAATTTCATTATCCTTGGCCAAAACCCTGGCCAATCCAGCCAAGTGAGCCTTCACCGCTCACCTCCAGGCCATTGCATTACAATGAAGTCCTTCCAGCCTTTT
>APFE031575822.1:0-14700 GCA_000404065.3 Pinus taeda | reverse complement strand
AAACATAGAAAATAAACAATGTGAGAGCATAACACATAAAACACATATACACAGATATTTTCCCCTGGATCCCAAAACTGGGACTACCAGCTTGATTTTTCATTATATTCATTTCAATGCTACAATACATATTTATACATGTCGAAGCATCCAATACCATGGACTGAAAAACCATTGCATCCAAAACCATGGACTGAAAACCATTGCATCCAAAAAACATGTGAGAAAATCATGCACAAAACCATAAGTGGGTCTGCCCAACCTAACATAGGGTCTAAAACCTAAATTTTCTAGGGCGCTGCCGCAAACCCCATAAAGTGGGGTTATAGGTGCCCCTCAAATCCCCTGTGACTTGCCCCCCTCTAACCCCCAGTTAACTACATGGGCTAGTCATGGAAAGAATATAACACAACCCAACAACATAATGATCGACATCAAAAGTGTTCTACATATCTCTAACAATTCCACTTGAACATTACATACAAAAAGGGCAGCACCAATAATGTTGTAAACTACCTCAGGCAGCCCACAGTTGCAGCACTAACTACTGTTCTCAACTCTTGTTTCCACGAGACCTATGGATGGCCGCAAATATAAAAAAATGATCCATAGTTCACCTCCACATACTAGATTCGAGTACATGGAAAGCAAATTCCTTATTTCCACCTCCAATACACATTATTATGCTACTTGGGACACCTTTGTGTTCCTTCAAGCGAGCATGCCAAGCTGATTTGGGAAGCACACTATAGTCGGGTCGCAGTACACTTTGGTGTGGAGAAAACTATTGTTGTACTACAAAAGTACTTTTATTGGCCAAAACTCCGACTTGATGTTGGGAAATATATAAGATCCTGTACTTCTAGCACCTTTGCCAAGCCAACAATCAAGAAGCAAGACCTGTACACTCCTCTTCTACTCCCAACCTTCCATGGGAATCCATCTCGATGAACTATATGTTTGGCCTCCCTTCTATCAAGCATGGTAATGAGTGTGTATTTGTGGTCATAGACAAATTTCTAAGATGGCTATATTGGCAGCCTAGAAGAAGAGTATCACAACAGAGGACACTACCAAACTCTTCTTTGAATGAGTGTGGGTAAATTTTTGGATCCCATAGACCATTATTATATCAAATCAGGATAGCAGGTTCCTGAGCACATTATGGTCAAGCCTCTAGGCACTATTGGACACCAAGCTCACCAAATTGATTGCCCTCCATCCCTAGACTGATGTCAAGATAGAGGTCTTAGATAGTATGATAATGCATATACTTTGTGTGTACAACTCCAAGCATCCACAAACTGGGGATGAGAGTCTTCCCTATGTGTAGCACAGTTATAATAGAGATCCCCATAGCTCGACTGGTCGCAGTTCCTTTCAAGTAGGTCTAGGATTTCAACCATTGTGTCTGATTGATGTTGTCATGCCTCATGCAACTACACAGACATAATCCACACATGTATTGTCTGAGGCTAATAAAGTGACCAGATTTATTGAATCCATCCAACACATCCGCCAACGAGTTCATGACATCTTGGAGAATTCAAATGCCAAGTACAAACAATGACATGATCAACATCGAGTGCCACACAAGTTTGAGGTGGGTGACAAAGTTTGATTGCATTTGTAGAAAGAATGCCTTACTGAAGCCCATTGAAAGCTTAGACCACTCTGATATGTTCCTTACACCATTAGAAAGGTTGTGGGAGACAATGATTTTGAGCTTAGAATTCCCCCATTCCTTGGCCTGCAGCCAGTGTTCAATGTGGACTGCCTTTGACCATACTTCCCACCATTACTAGACACATCAAACATTGCATAACAACTCACACCAACAGAGTTAAACCTAGAGTGCATGGAATAGGCCACAATTGATCTGATTATGGGCACACATATCAAGAACACTCACCAACAAAATATCCAACTATATCAGGTTGTCAAAATTGCCCAACTCCTGCATTAAGGCAAGTGGCTCACTAGGGACCAAGTTTAGCAGAAGTTTACCCATCTCATGGAGGCACTCAACGCAATGGGGACCATTACCTCCTAAGGGGGGAGGATTGACCTAAGTGGATGTTGGTGTCTACCCTCCTATTCCACTGGGCCCACACCATTATCTCTTTTAGTTTTTTAGTTTCCTTAATTGTAGCACAGTTTAATATTTTTGGTAGTTTTTAAGGTCCTGAATTTCCGAACTATTTTGAGGCCCTTAGTAACGTTTTTTTGGGAAAAATGGGGTGACTATGAGTCTCTGCCCAATTTCGGCCACTTGAAAGTTGTACTCATTGGATAGATCTTCCTAAAAAGGTACTTTTTTCGTCAAACGGAGATCGTATACCAAAGTTATGACCCTGAGAAGTTGATGTACAAATTTACCCAAACGTGACCCATAGTTTTGGTGCTTCATCTCCTACAGTTAGGTTTTTGGATGTTAGGTTTTTCCATTATTTATCAATAATAAATAGGTCTTGGAGCCTCATTGTGACACAGTTCAGAGGCATATAGCAGCCACCTCTCTCCTTAGAGATAAGCTACGATCGCCTAAGCTAGTTTTATTTCCTTTCTATTTGTAAGCATATTTCAGTATTTGACATTAATGAAATAAAGTCTTCTTTCTGCTTATGAGCCTCATCATTGGGTAATTATATGGGCCTTAATTCACCTCCTAGCTTAGTTAAACCAACTATTCTCACAACTTATTGCATACTTCTAATTATATTTTGTTTATGAGATGAGTTTGAGTTGGATATTTTGCTTTGTGGTCTAATGTGCATTCAATGCCGAATTAAAGGATAAAACCAAGGAATTTTGGAAAAGACCTTGGTCAAAACTCGAATGGGACAAGGGAGAGGAATTATAGGAGGTAAATCCTCCTCATTTACTATCCCATCATTCGAATATTCTTCCATCAGCTCAAAGTGCAAACAACCAAATCATGAGGACTAGAAGGCAGCCAAGCAATTGAAAGTCAAAGCACCAGTTTATCTCAAGTTTGGGAGCTGAGCCTTCCTAATTTTAAGGAAGTCATTGGAGACTTCCTATGTATAAGTAGAGAGGCCTAGGACCTCAGTAGGATTCAAATTTTTTATTGTAAAGCTCTCCTCTATTTTCGAGATGCAAGACTTGTGATAGTTTTTTATGTAATCCATGGTTTGGGTAATAAGAATGAGTTTTGTTTTGAGCCAGCACTGAGTTAACTCAGAGGGCTAAATCTCCTGGGTTAGGGCCCAACCCTAGAAGCCATGGCTCGTGTTTATTGTACATGTATGCTAGCATAGATTCATGGATTAATCGTTCATTTGCTTAAGTAGCTGCATTTCCATTACAACAGTGTATAGTAGATTGGTTGTGTTTTAGTTTTCTTCCATTTGTGCCTTCTTTCAATTATCAAGTTAGCGAGGAGAAAATGATCACCATAAGGTTGTCAGCAGGTGTCTCAGCCTCACTTCCTCTCTTCGGGACCATGACTTGAGGAAGAGACCCTTCAGAAACCCCAAAAACACAGATTTCTAGTTCTTGCATGAGCTTTGGAGTTTGTTGTCTTGATTCAGTACTTCGTTCATTTCATTGTCATCTTTTCCCATCACTCTCTTTCTGTAATAATATCTCACTCATATTCTCATTTCCTTCAGCACTTTCTTCATGCATAATATATGCGAAAGCTAATAAATCACAACTTAATCAAATTATACACATGGATTTCCTTTCCGTCCAATCCACAACGAACTTGACCAATCACTGTCAACCATGTGTCGCATAACTGATGTATTCATTTCAATGTTTGACTTTAGGTGCTCCAAATCTCCACCATCGATCTATTTCACTTGATCCAACGGCCATCGCGTCACCCGCTCGCCAACTAGCTTGGCCGATCAACACTATTGATCAATCCCGCATGATCCAATGGCTATCATGCAATCTCGCGTGAATTCTTGCATGACCTATATCCGACCGAGAGCGCACGAGAAAAGTGGTTTTCCCATGCTATGTGTCACCCACTTAGGCTAATCATTTGAAATTTATGAATTATGCTTATAACTTTTAGGGCACACGAGAAACTGCTCGCTGCCTACAAAGACCGCTCCATCATTCTGCATGTTTTCCACCCTTCTGTCAACACATAATTTGATGTGATCCATCCATCTATAAACTTAATCTCCTATGATAAGATCTCCACCTCTCATATTTCGTTAATCTTGTTCATTGATCCGACTGATCCAATGGTTCCTATGCGTTACTGCTTCATTACTTCTTCCTTTCATTGATTTCGATCTTCGATTGCACTTCTACTTGACTCCTTCCCGAACTTAGTTCTGTGTATTATTTAAACGCTACCACTTCTAATATTTTATTTGGTTATTCAATTAGACTCCAACACTGTCTGATCATTGCAATACTCCTCTGAGCACTGTCCTCTCTCTCAGATTCTTTTTGAATTCCCTGCACACTTATGTTATGAAAAATTACTCTAATCCACGCACAGTTTATAATTCAATTACTCAACACACACCACACTATCCAAACACTCCATATACCTTCTATCCATCCTCAACCACTGTTGGGCAATTTAATTTCTTAAATTGCTTTCATTAAATTATCAACCAGGGAAACTCGTAAGCTTGTGATGATGCCAGCAAAATATATGCAGGAGTAGGAAACTAACTCTATGTTTAACTAAATGATTTATGATTCAATATAATATGCAAGGGAAGAGGATCCTAATTTAGGAGGTCCTGGTTGTCCTTCCTTACAGTATTATAGATTGAAAAGAAATCATTGATTACATAAAACTAGAAACTTGAAATAAAGACAAGAGAATGAATTTAATTGTTGTTCAGATTCAAATAGAGAGAAAGACTAACTTAGTCCCTTGATTGTCCCCTCATATACTGATCCAAACTAAACTAAGATTCATTCATAAGCATAAGAAATGAAATAACTTGAAACTTAAAAGTGAAAAGAATGAATTTCAACTATCATGCAAATCAAATAGAGGGAGAGCCTAACTTAGACCCTTGGTTGTTCCCTCATATGCTGATAAAATTTTAATTTAAAACTCATTCATCAATCACAAACAAATCCTCAAACATCTAAGCAATGAAATAAGATCTATTATGAAATAAAATGTTCCTTTGATCTTTTTAGAGTGAGCTCAATTCTCATAAGAACAAAGTGACAAGCTATTCCATAAATTCATATACTACATTAACACAATTTATATCTAAAACTATATAATGGAAATTTATGTAAAATGAAGCTTTATTCTATTCCATCATAAGTTGGATACATGCTCCAAGAGTCCTCCCTTTTGGAATGGAGGAGGTGCTCCTATTTATACAAAAACTATGATAACCACCTCATAAATGTGGACCCACTATTCCCTCCTTTGACCCACATATTTCTCAACCAATGGTGACACATAATCCTATCCTCCATGATCTCCTCCATGAGGTCCATGATCTTCTCCATGAGGTTCATGATCATTTCAAATTCGAATTTGAACATAGAGTGCCACATAAGGATGCCTTGGAAGCTTCCTTTGTACCTACACATGTCAACAAACTCATTCTAATTGTTAGGTATAAGTATACGCATATTATTTTCTAAAGTTTAACCATAAATCCACTTTAAAATGTCAAGAATTAATAAACTTTGGGAAAGCATAGTTATAACCCAATGATGAGGTAAATGTAATGATGTGGAGGTAGAATGGAGGTGACATGAAGGTAATATGGAAGTAATGTGCAGGTATTGGTGAATAATGGAGTGAGAATAAGGACTATTTTGAGGCCCAACATACCCCCAAACTGAAGATATTGCATTTCCTCATGCAATCTATTACATTACTTTTTGATACTTGAGCTTGGCTTAAACTCTGCATGATATCATTTACTTAACTTTTGCAAAGCATTTTTGATGAACTACAACTTGGTTGGTTCTTGTGTTTCAACCATATTTTCTTTGTTGCATTCAATTTTAATGTATGATCTTTGCATATTGATAATGTGATTTTTATTGCAGGGTGTTTTTGTTGGAATGCATCATGGATGGTTCTTGTGTAACAACCATGATTGTGTTGGCATCCAATTAACTTATAAATACTTTTGACAAATCCATTTGTATGCTCATGTAATAGTGAATATATTTTGAAGGTAAGTGGGTTTTAAAATGTGATATATGAATATGGATGTTATATTAATGTGATAAATTATGTATGTAAATGTATCCTTCCCCTTAAACGGATGGTTTTGGCAGTTATGTGAATATGAGGAAAGGGAGTGAAGTTTTTCCAAAAATTATTATTCTAACTTTTCAAGGAATTTAATGGTTAAAAGTTAGAAAATATCATACCTTAACTTACCCTTCCAAAAATGGATGAGAGTTGTGCACGTGTGGCTACAAAAATTTTGTTCATAGTCTTCTTTACCTGGTTGTGAAAATGGTGGATGAAATCGAAAAATGAATCTTTTATTGTTGCTGCATCTGCTGCTAGATCTGTTGTTGGATCTTCTGTTGAATGTTTAGAATCTACTGCTAAATGCGGCTGAAAATGTATAAGGCTTGGAAGGTATACAAAATATAGAAGTTACATTTCCCCCTAGCCTTATTTATTGACTTTTCCTCATGTCATGACAAACAGAAAAACAATGAAAGGAAATCGTCTTCATCTGCTACAAAATTTGGGTCTTCAAGTCTTCAACACTCGATGGCACAATTCTTTCCATGTGAATAAATGTGTCGATGTCGAACATGGAAAGAAGTCATTGGATTACTAACCATTGATGAATGTCGTTAACCAATGCAAGGCAAACTCACCATTAATGTCAATGAGTGCCAAGGTACCTAAGTACATCTTGCGAAGTGCGAATAGATGAGCCGATGTCGAGCCACTTGCAAGATCCAACGATCAAGGGACATTGGTGTATTCCCACGATTGCTGGCGAGAGAGCCTGTCATTAAGGCATACAAGCCTCAAGGTACTAATAATGAGTCTAGTCTTTATCCCAGATAAGGTGCTGAGGTCGATGGGTCAAGACTTGTTAGAAGGGAGGCCTTAAGGAATCCTCCATAAACTAACACGAGTATGAAATAATGATTTTGAAGGACCAGAGATGGAAAATTTGCATTGAAGTAGGGTTTATTTGGAAGAAAAGGAAAATTGGGTGACTCAGCTTTGTAAGGAATCTTAATGACTTTATTCATGGGCTACAGGTTAGTGAAAGAGACAGAAAAATGACTGTGAAGGAAAATAGAATGGAAAATTTATCAAGGTTTTATTTGAAAACATGGAATGGAAAAGGAGTAGAAATATAATGGCGAATGTAAAGGGAAATGAGGCAAATGTTTATTAACTGAAGAAGCATACTGGCATCTGAAAGGCTTGCATTGAGGACTCATTGGGATTTACAATTTTACAAAGGGAAGAAAATACTGGTTGTAATGAATATGGATCTATTCACATGATTCATCATAAAATTGATCTGTTGGAAGCCCAATTGTTGACAAATTAGACTCCTTGAATGATCATCTGATTAACGCAAACCTGCAAAAACTTGGCATTCACAAAACATAAATATATCAAAGAAAAAGTGATCAATTTCTACTTGGTTTTTTATGCAAAAATTAAACACCAATGGAATAGATTTAAATAAAATCAAATGTATAAGTTAGCCCAATTCCATGATTTTTTACAAATCCATTTTCAAATATGAAATGAGTATAGTTAACTCCCTTCTTATGTAACTTTTGTAAATAAAATTCAATTTTGTTGCAATTATGCAAATCCCGAACATAGTCGAAATTGTTTCATGATTTTCATCAAGGATATCAAATTTCACATGTCGTCCCTGATCTTGTATTTTCCAAAATATGCATCATTGCAAGATGTTTAATACAGATGCATTAAATAAAAATAAAAATAAAAATAAATTCAGAATGAAAACTGATTGTTACTCGTCGAAAGTTTCGCCATGTTGTGATTTTTTGTGCTTTTCCCATATTCCATAACATTACCAACCCACAACGTTACACATGAACAATATCAAATGCTTGAATGGAGCGCACATAGAAAGTCAATGCATATGCATAAGACATATGAACCAATTTTAATATGTGAACCATTATAAGAAAGTAATTGTAAAAAAAGAATTTCAACCTGCAATAAAGTGACCATGAAAGAAGTTACTAATGGTATCATGTCATTTTCAACCTTCAAGGACTTGTCAATGCACCAAATGCATAAGCATATCATGTCAGAGAGAGTTTCCGCAGTAGAAAAAGGAGTCAATGCGTTGAAGGATGTGGCAGTGAATGTGCAATATTGGTCGATGTTGTGTTGCCATGTGGTGGCAAAATTGTTGTTTAATTAATGTTGTGTCAAAATTAAAGAATAATTACCAAATACCAATCCCTACAAGATTTGAACTCATGACCTCCATTATGTAATTTAAATGACTTACGAATAAAACACAAGTCACATTTATGAATTTAATGGAAATTTGGAAATTTTAATTATTCTAAAATGAAAATTGAAACAACAACTTGACAAGTGGCCAATCTAAATCCAAGATTTTTAGGAAATATGATTCAAAAATATTTGCCAAATCATTTTTCATATCTTTTGAATTCATCATTTCCAAGATTCTTAGGAAAATGAAATTCCTAAATATTTGCCAAATTATTTTTTATATCTTTTGAATTTATCATTTCCAAGTTTTTTTAGAAAATGGAAATCCAAAATATTTGGAAAATTATTTTTCATATATTTTGAATTCATTCTTTTTTCCTAAAAAGTGGATCATTTAACCAATTTTTATTCTATAAAAGCTTGGGAAATGTTTATGATTTTTTTTATATATTTTTTTTGTTGCATGTTGTAAGCATGGAGAAAATATTTGTAGTAAGATTTTTTTTTAATAATTATTTTTAAAATTATTGATTGATTTTTTTCTCTGCAGCTTGGCAACACTACTGGGTGGCTGGCCATAGCTCTGTGGCTGAGCCAATGGATGGCCATGGCCTTGGCGGCTGGCTACATTTATTTGGAAAACCGTTTTGTTTTCACACAACTTCACAAATAACACTCCAGAGAAACCTGAAAATCTCTCAAATGGTTATGAATTTTTTGAAAATATTTCACGATTAGCATAATTCACCCTGTTCTGAGAAAAACCCATGTTTTTTATTTTTCAGATTCGTTTTCATTTGGTCACAAAATTCATTTTAAAAATGACGTTTTTAACCTCTGTGAATTTGGCCTATGTTCAGTTAACTACAGTGAAATTCGTTTTTTTCTTTTCTAAATCATGACAATGCACAACTAACTTTTATTTTTTCAAAATCACACATAAAATTTGCAGCGATTTGTTTCCTTGGCTTCCATGAATTTTTATATGTTTAATTTATTCTCATTTTTGTTTTTGTGTTTTTATTTATTTTTATTATTTAGAAAAACAAATATTGATTTTTTTCAATAAAAAATATACTAACATGAAATCCTTTTTCTGATCTTCTAGATCACACAAAGCACAGGAGGAGAGCATACTTATGGATTCTTTATGTAATTGAAATTTGAAATTTGAAAAAAAATATAAGAAGAATCTGATTTCAAACCTCAAATTTTAACTTTCTAATCTCCACTTGTTTTCCTTCTTCACAAATATTCCTTTGATTGTAGATCTTCCTGCCAATGGTTAGTGAATTAGGTGGCTCTTATTGCACCACCAAAATTTCCAAGAAATAAATGAAATCAAATTTTAAAAATCAAAAACTTAAAAAAAAACTTTCCAAGCTTATTTTTATTTTCCTATTCTATCCTACTCCCTTTTAAGAAAGAGATTTTTCTTTTTATTTTCAAGAGTATTTTTAATAAAGCCATTTATGGATCAAAGTCTCTAGTATGCTCACATCAAAAGTTGAAAAATATACCGGAATGTTTACAAGGATATGAGACATCAATTGCACATTTGGATTAAATGTTAGGATTCATTGAAGAATGGAAGAAAGTTGTGGCCTAGTCACCTTTTGAAACCAATCTTCAATGTAGTCCTCATTCTCTAGACTCTCTTCCAAATGCTTGAACATCATTCTAGATCTCCTGTCCATAAATGGATTAGTTCAACACTTTTATAATGAAAATATTGATTGAAATTTATGCATCCTATTTATCATGATTTATATATGCAGCTAAAAATGAGATTCAAAGCTAACACCTATGTATACTTCCCTATGTTACGAAGATCTTGCTATAACCAAGTTATCCTTTCAACATGAGTTAGCTTTTCCAAAGAAAAATACTAAAAATGAATTAAATTCCTAATGCCTAATCCCTTAGCACCATCCCCGGCAATGGCGCCAAAATGTTGGGCAATTTAATTTCTTAAATTGCTTTCATTAAATTATCAACCAGGGAAACTCGTAAGCTTGTGATGATGCCAGCAAAATATATGCAGGAGTAGGCAACTAACTCTATGTTTAACTAAATGATTTATGATTCAATATAATATGCAAGGGAAGAGGATCCTAATTTAGGAGGTCCTGGTTTTCCTTCCCTACAGTATTATAGATTGAAAAGAAATCATTGATTACATAAAACTAGAAACTTGAAATAAAGACAAGAGAATGAATTTAATTGTTGTTCAGATTCAAATAGAGAGAAAGACTAACTTAGTCCCTTGATTGTCCCCTCATATACTGATCCAAACTAAACTAAGATTCATTCATAAGCATAAGAAATGAAATAACTTGAAACTTAAGGGCAAAAGAATGAATTTCAATTATCATGCAAATCAAATAGAGGGAGAGCCTAACTTAGACCCTTGGTTGTTCCCTCATATGCTGATAATATTTTAATTTAAAACTCATTCATGAATCACAAACAAATCCTCAAACATCTAAGCAATGAAATAAGATCTATTATGAAATAAAATGTTCCTTTGATCCTTTTTAGAGTGAGATCAATTCTCTTAAGAACAAAGTGACAAGCTATTCCATATACTACATTAAGACAATTTATATCTAAAGCTATAGAATGGAAATTTATGTAAAATGAAGCTTTATTCTATTCCATCATAAGTTGGATACATGCTCCAAGAGTCCTCTCTTTTGGAATGGAGGAGGTGCTCCTATTTATACAAAAACTATGATAACAACCTTATAAATGTAGACCCACTATTCCCTCCTTTGACCCACATACTCAACCAATGGTGACACATAACCCTATCCTCCATGATCTTCTCCATGAGGTCCATGATCTTTTCCATGAGGTTCATGATCTTCTCAAATTCGAATTTGAACATAGAGTGCCACATAAGGATGCCTTGGAAGCTTCCTTTGTACCTACACATGTCAACAAACTCATTCTAATTGTTAGGTATAAGTATAAGCATATTATTTTCTAAAGTTTAACCATAAATCCACTTTAAAATGTTAAGAATTAATAAACTTTGGAAAAGCAAAGTTATAACCCAATGATGAGGTAAATGTAATGATGTGGAGGTAGAATGGAGGTGACATGAAGGTAATATGGAACTAATCTGAAGGTATTGGTGAATAATGGAGTGAGAATAAGGACTATTTTGAGGCCCAACAATTTTTGCACTTCCTCCTGGAATGAAGAAGGTTCAGTATCTACACACTCCCCAACTAGGGCCATGTACCTAGTGTACCGCTCGGGCGACCTCCTCTGTCTGCGCTGAGAAGACGACTATCCCACATTCTCCCGCACATCCAGCATCAACTTGTCAACTTCCCTTGAGCATTTCCACGCATCTCTAGAAGTCTCAACATGAGTGGATGTCTCCACTCCCAGATCCTCTGGATGCAGTTGTTCCACATCAATCTAAGGCTCCTCCTCCTTAGGAACTGAAAATTCCTCCTCTGCATCCAACTTGAGCTCCCTCTCAAGTGATACTCACATGGCTTTCTACTCGTCGAACTTCAGATCCCTACGTACCATTGTCCTCTGACTGGTAGGTAGGTTCACCTGATAGTTGTGGGGTGTATCTATGTACCCCACAAGTATTCCCAACTTAGTTGTTGGATCTAGCTTCTTTCGGGCATCTTTCATCACATGATAGTAAACTGATGATCCAAAGATTCGAAAATGAGTCACATCTGGTCGCTTCCCAGAAAAGGCCTCCATAGGTGTCTTCATTCCCAGTATACGGTGCAGGCTTCTGTTCTGCAGGTATACTGTTGTATTGCATGCCTCAGCCCACAAATGTAGTGGTAGACTTTGGTCATGCAACATCGCTCGAGCTGCTCCCATAATCGATCTGTTCTTCCTTTCGGTCGCCCCATTCTATTGTGGGTTATGGGGTGCTGTCAATTCCCTTTTAATTCCTTCTGCAGTGCAGAAGTCTTTAAACTATTGGGAGACATACTCTCCACCATTGTCGTTACACAAGGCTTTTATTTTCTTTCCAGATTCTTTCTCTGTCAAGGCTTTAAACTCACAAAAATTTAAGAAGGTGTGATTCTTCTTTTGCATAAAGTAGATCGAGCATCTACGAGAAAAATCATCAATAAAAATAACATAGTACCTTTGCTTAGCGGTGGAGGTTGTAGAGAAAGGTCCACAAACATCTAAGTGAACTCGCTCTAGGATTGCTCCAGCTCTATTGTCTTGATTCAAAAAGGAAGATTTCGCATACTTACCCAAGGTACAACCTTTGCATGTATTCGTCTACTCTAATTTTCCCTTGGGAAGTCCTGTAGAAATTTGTTGCATGATCTTCAAGGCACCATGGTGCAAGTGGCCCAATTTTCTATGCCATAGCTTGCCAACATCTTGGCTCTACACCATCTCAGCTTTGGAACTCAATGCAACACAGTTGTCTACCTCCAGCTTGTAGAGATTCTTTACTCGAATTCAAATTTGCTTAGTCTGTCCAGTGCTGATATGCCTTAGGAATACCTTTCCTTTGCTAAAGACTACATCATAGCCTTTATCTTCTATCATAGCAACGAACACAAGATTCTTCTTCAAACCTGGTATGTGTACATTACATCAGTCAGGGTGAGGGGAGCTCCATGCTCCCTCTGAAACACAACTGTACCTTCACCTGAAACACGGTACTTTCCATCATCGTCCATCTTGATCCACATATGGAGATCCTTCTCCTCCAAGATACTGAAAATATTCTTGTCACCTAACAAGTGGAATGAAGCTCCACTGTTTAGGTACCACACACATCCCACCATGGATGAAACCATGCATGCGATAAGAGAGAAATCTAACTCAAGCTGTGATGCCAGTGCCTCACCATCAAATCCCTTCAAGGATCCCTTCTTGGATTTCTTTTGTGGACAATTTGTAGCATAATGGCCCACTCCATGATAATGAATGCATCACACTTTTGATTTGTCAAACTTCTTCCCACCATGGGAAGAATCGGGATGGGACGCCTTCCCTTTCCCTTTCCTCGCCTTACTCGCTAAGGCTAGATTTTCTTCATCATCTTGCTTTGATGAGGATCCATCTCTGGTGCTTCTTCTTATTTCCTCTTGCATCAGATCTGACCAAAGTCGTTCCCAAACTGGTAGTTTTTCTCTTCCATTAACTGAGTCTTGGTAGCTATGCCAGCTCTTAGGAAGATTGAGCAGTGCAAGATTCACCATGTCATCATCAACTGTCTTGATCCCTACACTTCCATGCTCATCCTTGCAGGTGGTGAGCTTGTTCAGATATGTAGAGATCGTGTCGCCCTTTTCACACTTGATTTTCTGAAACTTGCCTTATAGTGCCAGCTTCCACTGATCGCTATTGCTCTGATATAGATCTTTCAATGTTTTACACATTGAAAATGGTGTCTCCTTCCCATGGAGACTCGAGACTATGTGGTCTCGAACTCCCTCTAGAAGGATTCTCCTTACTCTAGCCACACATTTCTTCCATTCCGCCAATTCTGTAGCATCAGTCGGCTTGGGGACTTCTTGATCAACGAAGTCCTTTAGACCGTTATCCTCTAATACTGCTTCCATGCCATCCTTCCAAGCTATATAATTTGAGCTTCCATCAAGGGCATACTCGAGTTTTAAATCGTTCAATGCCATTGGTGAAATTGAGATGTGATAAGAACTCAATTTCTATATTTAGGAACCTCAAACTTTGAACTTCTCCCTTCTTGTATATAGTTCTCTCCTTTGATCACCTTTGTTCCGATACCATGTAGAAATTTTCACTGTAGATCAACAAATTATGCAATATACTAAAGCAAAATACAAGATCTACTTCTACAACAAACTTTGCGGAAGTTTAATCGAATATGAGCAAGATCAATTAGAACACATATAACTGAGAATGAGAAATCAGTCACACATGAACACAGAAGAATAACCTGGGGAAAGCCTTAGCCTAAAACCCCAATCTCTGTATTATCATACAAGTGGAGATATGTTCAAGTTACAAAAAGAATCAGCTCTCAAGCTATCCTACTCTCTCTGCAATCAAAACAATACAACTCATAGACTGAATAGACACTAGATATGCCTTCCCTCAACCCTCCAAGCCTCCTATTTCCTTGTGTAGTTTTCCTTGGGGTCCAGTGATGCCACATGTGTGAATTGGCCTCATCACACTCACTAAACTGAAGAAGTAACTATGCAATCTCCAAGGAATGAATTCCTTCTGCATTTATCCTCTAACACTGCTTCCATGTGATCCTTCTAGGCTATATAATTTGAGCTGCCATCAAG
>APFE031575818.1:281972-322910 GCA_000404065.3 Pinus taeda | reverse complement strand
CCCCAAACTCACTACTTCCTCCATCACATTCAAGGCATACACTTGTAGGACTCATTCAGAATATCTCAATCAAACTTGTTGGAAAGACAATTCTCATAGATAGAAAAGTCCTATATGTACCTATAGATTACAATATCTTGTATAGACAAAGTTACGTGTGTTCCATGAAGGAAGTGGCATCATCATTATTTTGCACCATGATGTTCCCCCATAATGGGAAAACCATTATCATTGACCAAATAACACATTATGAGACAAGAACCTCTTCCTCGTCGAATAATGTTTTACCCTTTGTAGGGTATCAAAATGAATTAGTCCCTACCTTGATTGAAGTCATCCCGGGAATGTTCAAAAATTCCTCTCTCCTTGTCACATAACTAGGAGACCAATCAATTTTCACACTAGATTTTGCATCTCCTATATATATGATGGCTATATTAGATGGTAATCAGAATACTCAATCACCAACTAATAAACAACAAATGGTGTGAAAAACGAACCTAACTTTATCCCTTTCAAAATTACTCAAACCCCTTTTCTCTTTCCTCCACTGGTTTTGTTTTGCACCAAGTCATGGAAACCCTCACATTACCAAACATGGGTCTTGTGATACTCATCTAGTATTTGGATCCGTAATCCATGTCTACAAGCTTGGGTATCAATTCTACTAGAGTGTTTCATTTCAACCCCCTTGAAGAAACCTTACCTACAGTGGTAGTACCTACGATGACACCAAAGATTTCCAATAAGAATGATAAATGAAAAGTTAAACAGAATTCCATCCTAGCTACCTCTTCTCCTAGGGTACCCCCCTTTGGTGAATTATGTTATGTATCAGGAAAACATACCAATTAATTCCCAACATTAGAAGAGTTGAAATCCCTTCTTCATGCCCCAAAGGTACCCACACCTTCACTCTTCCCTCATGGAGAGAAGGATACCTCCTAATATAGTAAGGTATTATGCACCAACTACCCATGTACTATTTTCACACAACATAGTCACTATACTCACCTTTATCTTGATCTGCCTAGATACGAGGTTGCACTGGTTTCCATTCATCAGGCTAGTAATATTGCATCATCACTTCCTAATACTCTGGAAGTTGATGATGTTCCTCAAACCATTTATTGTTTATTTGAGGAAGAATCCCCATGAGTAGTTCACCCATGTGCTTTCTACCATCATACCAACCATCCTACATCAGTCTCCAAGAAGAAGAAGAAGATGAAACCAACTACTGCAAAACCATCCCCTTCATGCACCCTATGTGATGAATAAGGACATTTGATCAACCATTTTCTAGCTTTGAAAAACATTAGAAGTTTCTTCCATTCTTATTTTCTGACCCCTCAAATTGCTCATAAAAATAGCCAAGGTACAATTGCAACAATTGTTGAATTTTCACACAACATGTGCACCACACAACACTGCCAAGGTCTCCCTAATTTTAGAAAAACATGGGAATCCTTACAACAAACTGGCGTTGGGTCATCAATACTTCTTGATTCTTCTACTAAAGCTAATATTTATAGGTGGTATACACCCACTATAAGCGCAACACCTTCTGATGTTCCTTTCAACTTATCGTTGGGAGTTATGAGAGATACTCCCACTCTAAAAATCTAGTACATATCCTTATAAATTCATCATGTTTTTTACATCCATGCAATAATTGCACCAACATTTCCCACATCTCATCCATATGTCCACTTGCTTAGATATTTTGGTAGCTTAGTATTGCACAAGACCCCCCACATGCAAATTAAGTAGATCTTACTCCTAAAGAGGAAAACTCTTTGGCTAGTAGGATGTCTACACCCTCTCAAGAACCCTGCCCCATTCAGCCTCAGGAAACTACTTGGGGAATACTCCAATCTCCTGGTGTTGATGACACGCAACATCAAATTCAATTGTTTTATTCCGCTATAAGAACCATGATTAAAGCTATTTATGTATTGTTCCATAGTGTCGAGATCACTTCACCCATTGTGAAGTTTGCAGCACCAATGATTTCCTGGAATCATACCCTCTATGCATTGTCCACATCACTCGGTTCTAAGACAGAAACAATGGAACCATTTTTATTCTTGTTAACCAACACTTCTGGATGCCAATCTTGGCCTCATGACCTATCATCACCTCCATCAACATTTGAAAACCTCTTTCACTTTGACGAGGATATCTTGGAGTCCATGAAGGAAACCAATTGTCCATGGTATGCCATGCATCATTACACATTATTTATATCAAGAAAAACATTCACACCTACTAATGCACCATCTAACTCCATTTGCGCAATAGAAACCAAATGTTTTCTACTAGCAAGTCATGTAGATTGGTTTAAGAACTCTCTTTCAACACATGATTAATTTGAATAAGGGAACACGTCCAATATCTCAACCACTATTAAGGTAGACATCTCAAACAATCCCACCATCATTAAAGAAATATCACTAGGGGAAGCTTGTTCTCAATAAGAAGTTTCCTGATACAAAGCCCTATTCTAGGAACTTAGGGACATTTTTGCATGGAAATATTTAGAAATTATTAGTATTATCCCTATAGTAATAAAGCATCATATTGATACATGGAATGATTCCTACCCTGTAAAGAAAAGGTAGTGCCAACATCTCACACGAATGTGAGCTAGTCAACCGCAAGGGTTTGGGATCTTTCCCTAAATAAGACTATACAACCCACCGTGTATGACCTACATACCCCAAAACTATTAAATTGAGAAAGGCGGTCCTACAATGACCAACTAGCCTCTCCTTGCTCTAGGAAAGGATATCTTGATTGACCGCAATAGGATAAATGATTGTTGTGGTCCATAATAAGATCTACATTAGCAACTACAAATGAGGTGGTAGTGTTGGCCCCACGACCCTTATATTTTCCATTCTCTCCATTCTTTTGGATGCCTATATGAGAGATGAAGAGATCCTTTCACAAAAGCATTAGTGGCATCACTATCACCCTTAGTGCGAACACCATGGTACATGTTGATGCCTCAAAAATCGCTGCAACAACATCGGGGAAAACCACCCGGTCTGGACCTTAATGCAGCTCCTTTTCCGTTTGGTGTGGTGGATCCGACTGGAAATAATGGAACCAGTTTCCCAATGATGAATAAAGAGGGGATGGATAAATGAGTGGTTCTCTAATATAACGGTAATGGATGAATGATGTAATCTAAAGATTAAAAATATTAATAACTATCCTATCCCGGGAAATTTTTGCTTTTAGTGTAACGTTTGATAATCTTTATCCACAAACAGGCATATTGATGACTCTATTGGTAAACAAAGACATTTATTCATATGATAATTACTTTGTTCAAGTAGTTGAACAAAGTAATCATTAAAACATTATTACACTATCCTTTATATATCACTGATACATATATGACAAAAAGAGTAACACTCCTTAGTCATTCAATAGTGAAAAATATAACGATTGTTGTTAAAAAAAACATACATATATCTAATGATAGCAAGAATAAACAAATGACAATTCACATGAAAGAATGAAACAAGATCATAGATAATAGTACCATATTGATTTGAATCACTCCCAATATCAATCGCTTTCAAATTCCTTTTTCCAACTTAGAAACACTTTCACATCAAGGCAATAGTGCACATCCCATCAAAGCTTTCTTCGTTAGAATTTGGAATACTGGCCCAGTCTTTATAAAAAATATACTAGAAGCACAATAGTGCAACTTCCAGATTTGAGTTTATACAAAATCTGTGGACCCTTTCTAAATGCATGAAAGGGTCTATAAATACTAATTAAACTAACTAACTACAAAAATAAAATGCTATTAATTGGTACAACTAAATCTTGAGTATCTTCTCCACAATAGGTTTGTTGGCAGTCAACAGCATGATTCATTTTTTCAAATGTTCTCCTTTTGATTTGAGTTGGCAGATTCCAAGCATCGGTTCCAATTCTAGAGGACGAGTGAGACGAGAATGGAGTTGAGCTGAGTATGTGGCATCATGGATTTCGGGAATGATACAACCGATTGCATCACTTAAACATTTGAGGGCAGCCCTTTGACTGTATGGTTTTACTAAGAAAAGCCAATAGGTATCTCAACTTAAACTTTGGATGTCCGCAATTAGTCTTCCATTCTTCTCCAATTCTTGATTGCATGCTTGCTCCAATGTTTTGGTTGACAGCAATATACCTGGGGTGCATTGTGAAATCATGTTAGACAGATAAAGAGTATTATTGATTAGCTCAATTAAATTACTTGTAGATAATCTGCATCTAGAAATCTCTCTCTCTGCTTTCATCAGCTGTGACTGCCATTCTAAGAAAAGGATCTCCTTGTGTGACTCTAGAATTTTAGGCAGATTTGCGGCCTGCCCTTCATTGGTGTCTTGCCAAGCAAGAAAGTTTGTTAGAGTCTCATCAGACTGTTCCAAATCCTGCCTAGCATAGAATGATTTGTCAACTATTGACGTCGTTATATCATAAAGGGGCTCAACCAGATAAATGTTATGACATAATAGTCTTAACTGTGTAACCAATGCTTTGTTGATTTGTAGTGCTTTGGACCTGAAATCTATTGGTTGCGGAAGACTCTTGAACTTCTCTACTTGATGTGACAGCTGAGCGATTTGCTCATATTTCATTCTCATCATTAGTTCATTGATTGTCTTTAACCTAGCCAATGCTTCGGATGGTTCTTTTTGCTTTTGTATCGCGCTTGAGTCTATCCTTTGTTTCTCCTCAAGCAATTGCTTATTCAATTGATTGTTTAATTGCTACGTTGTCGATAATTGTTGTTCCAACTATTCAATTTTTTGTTGTGCTTCAGACACCTTTAATTGCAACGAAACAATTGCTTGGTCCTTTTCTTTAAGTAGATTACTTACTTCCGATGCCTTATCCATAGTGGCTGCCGAATAAGCTCTGACATACTGAGAAAGTTTTGTTAGGTCATCGGAAGGGTTAAACTCTTCTTTCCACACTACATTAGTTGTCTCTGTTTGTGCTGGAAACAAGGAAGATTGATCAAGTCTTCTCCTTTTCCTCTTCCTTTTCACTATAGCACTGTGTTTGGGACTATAAAAGACATCTAATGGAGGTATGTCTTCTACCTGCAAAATAATTTGATCAGAGGGATCTTTTGGAATCATTTCTAAATCCGTGCTAGTGGGTAGGGTGTTGGTTCCTTCATTCGGAACCGTTGTTGATGTTGTATCTTGTCCATATATTACTTTCGGTGTGTTGACACCTTGTGGACCTTCCAGATTGCTTATAATAGAGTCAAATTTTTGCCATTCTTGGAGTAGTTTAGGATCAATCTAAGTATCCACATTGATATTTTTGTTGCCCTTGTCCTGTTCTTTTTTCTGCTCTTTCTCCTTCTCTTTCTCCTGCTCTTTCTCCTGCTCTGGTTCTTTTCCTCTTTCGAGAATCTTCCCTACAGTAGGAGGTTTGTCAATAATCTACTATTCAAGATCGCTTGATTGTGTTGTCGGGGTAGTAGCTAATAAGTCCAGAGGTAGAATTTGTAACCTCTGTTCTCTGAGCCTATTGAATTCTACTAGCCTTTCATCGTTATATCTCATTTTGGCCAGTGTTGGTACCTGGATTAATGATTCTGCCGAAGAAAACAAGTCATCAAAGTCATATTTCTCATGATCAAACCTTGTAAGTTTGGTTTGTTCAAGCACAGTATATGGAACTTTCCCTGGATCGAACTACCTATTAGGAATGGTTGCAAGATTGAGCATGTTTATTTTCCTGCCTCCTTCTCCGCATGCTTGTAGTCATGCAAAGTATAAACGCCGCATCTCAAAGGAAAATTAGGCCAAGGCCGCTTTTTAGAAGTCCTAAGGGTCTTGGATGTTCCTGCTATTGTAATTTGGTAGGCCAATTCTCGAGCTAACAGCTTGTCAGGTATATACATAGGAAGGACATGAGGTCTTGCAAGGCTACTAAAAACCCTTATGTATGTGAACTTGTGTTCCTTGAACCAATTTCCTACAGTGGTTAGGTCAACCTCTGCTTCCGAAGAAATCTTTGGGGCAGGCTTATCAAAAATGGCACAATAAATAGGTAAGATAAAACCATTACAAATTTGGTATAAGTGGTCCTTATAGTGTGCCTTCCATAACTTTTGGTGATAAATGTGAATTGGCATGGGGTCTTGTGAAGTCCATCTCCACCCTAGTATAGGAAATTCAGAATTGAAACAAAGAGTATCTAAAATATAAGCACTATAATAAAACAGAGGAATAGACCTATCGGTCACGCGAGTTTTTTCTCTAAATTGAAGAATTGCAGTGGCTAATTTATCTGAAATTATATTTTCCCGGTCCATTACTTCACTATTAACTGCCGTTTCCATTAAAGGAACCATTTCAATAGTGAATTTTGCAGAATCATGCAATCCCCAAATTCTACACATCATTGCCTCGGCATAACAGTAAGGAGAACATAATGAATCTACAGATTACTTACCTCAAAATTCATGTTTGTGCCTTGTGGGGTTCTGTCTCCACTCCCGAATTGGGGCCGATTCAATCTCATTCTCACTTGCGAACATCTC
Source organism: Pinus taeda (assembly GCA_000404065.3). NCBI lineage: Eukaryota > Viridiplantae > Streptophyta > Pinopsida > Pinales > Pinaceae > Pinus > Pinus taeda. The sequence continues at coordinate 316,336 of APFE031575818.1, read as the reverse complement.
AAGAAATAATTTGTTGTATTTCTTTTGAGGTTCGGGTAAGTGATACATTTCCTTAAGTCATCGCCTAGGCTGAAATGAGCCAAAGACCCTTCCGTCAATTGTGCAAAATGTTCTGTTCAAAACCAGGATCTCTTCTACTACCCATCGCACTACATCAGTGTATGGAAGAATTTTCTCACATGCTGCTATTCGGTGCAGATATGAATCATCTAAATCTTTCAGGGAAGCCTATGATTTTCTAGTTGAATCTAAGGTAGCTTGTAGTGGTATTGTCTCAGGCTCCTCTGCTTCAATTAAATTATATATGCTTTGCCAACTTGTGTTTCCAAGGCCAAGACACGTAGTGTCTGAAATCAATCCCTTTTTGCTCGGTCCTGGATCAGTGGTGGATTGCACTGTTACTGCGGGAGTCGCTGCTGCTGCGGATCTCTTAGATTTCTTTCCCATTTGGTTTGAACTTGTTGTTTCGGCGGAGCTCTGCGCAAGGAATAAAATGAACGTGATATAAAGAATAGGTAATGTGAGCCAATATGAAAGAATTATATCAATTAGCGAATAATGAAAGATTAAAATGATACTGCCGCAAATACAATCTCAGGGAAAATCTCGGCATAACTGCTTCATTAATTGGCTGCTTAACCTGTCAATCATGGTAAAGGAGTTTTAAATACTCATCATATCGTTTATATGCCGAATGATTCATTCAAGCGTGGCTTGAGTTTTTTGGCGGATAATCAAAAGTAAATTGCTATCGGGAACGGGAAGGCTTTAATAATAATCCAAAATAATGCATGCAAGCCTTTTAAATCTATTTTGAAACTCACGCCTTGATTTATCGGGTCACAATCGGGGATGAGCTCGGGTCGTAATACTTATGTTATTGTAAAAATCGCCGATCCCTGATGGCGATACACCTTATTGCATCGGGAGATTTAAAGGTGTCTTAAACATGCACTGCATTATATTCCCCGATTGCCGATAACGATATCGCATCTGAGAAATAGGGGACGACCTTTCGTTATATTTGTTGTTCGCCTTTCCTGATAACTGATAGTTGTTGACTTATTGGATCGAGGTAATTCAATGGGTCTTTGTATTATGTTTTCTTTGTTGTTGCGACATGCAATCTTGCGATCGCTTTATCGCAATAATAAAGAATTTTATATTTATTCATAAGATCGATTTTATTATAGTTCAAAAGGTTTATAATATAACGTTTCAGTTGGACCTTTTGATGAATGATTTTCTATTGATGAGTTGATACTAATTTATTCACACATCTATGTTTAAAAGGGACCCATTTCATATTATAGTTAGAGAGAAAAATTTGATGAAATGGGGGCTTGTTGTACAGCACAACAATTGGCAATTCACTAGGAGAAATAGTTATCTCTAAAAAATGTTGAAATACTTAAACTTTCTTTATATGGAAATATTATCTAAGAGGAGAATTCTAATATAACTAGGTATATATAAATTCTGAATATAATAATAGCTATTTCTGCTATTTTCTTCTCTTGTTAAAATTAAATACATTCTAAGTTTTAAATTAGTCTTAATTGGTTGATAATGATAAAACAAAGAACTTTTCCAACTTAGCTTTATAATGACTCCTTTGTCATAGGTAGAGCCTCTGCTGCCAGCGAACATCTATAGTCTCGACTGGGATACCTTTTAACCATTTAATCGTTCATTGTTCCATTCATTTTAGAGTATAATTAAAAGAATGAATCCAAAAATATGCCTTCATATTTTGTATCACTTTTCTTTTTTCTTATTTTTCAAGACAAAAAGCCATTGTCCTGGTTTGGTGGCCATATATTTGACAATGCCATTCACTAGTTGTAATCTAACTGAATAAGCTGGCTTGTGATGAGACCCCTTGTCTTATAATTGTAAGCCATTACCCTGTTTTGGTATGTAGTATTGGTAAAGTCAGTTGAACTATTCTCCAATGATCATGGTAAGAAGGCTTGTAATAAGACCCCTTATCTTTTATATCAAATATATTTTAGAATTACACTCTGAGTAATCATAAACTTTGATGAATGGGATGAACAATTTTCTCCTTAAGAGAGCATGGATGATAGGGTAAGAGTTGAAGATGCTAAGATTGAATCAGTTTCTGTTTTTGTATTGATAACCATTTTTTGGCCATTTGAAAACATCAAAATGATTTACAGTACTTCTAAATCTTGAGAAGATTTCACAAAAATAAAACGGGGTTTCAGAATCTAAATATACCTAATTTCCTAGAAGTTTTCCTTTTGTTTAAGGTTTCCATTTTTAAAAGTAAATATCAAAACTATTTCTTTTGAGAAACTTTTTCAGTATAGCAAAGGCCAATGGAAGATATCTTACAACTTTATTTTCCAATAATCCTAAAAAACTATGAACACAAGTTTTGCTAAAAATTGAATATTTACAAAGGGAGAAGGGGTTACCTTCTCAATTGAAGAATTTTTTCAAGATAAGGCCATTAACAGGAACAAAATCTCTCTTACCTGATAGATCTTGCAATATGAAAGTGGAAGGGCCTATCTTCTCGTTGATTTGAAATGGTCCGAGCCACATTTTCTGGAACTTAGTGTGTTTCCCTTTATCCTCATGGGCTTTGTCCCATTTGAGAACTAGATCACCAACTTTTAATTGCTTTGAACTGGATGAAGTTGAATCAAAATATGACTTGATAATTTGCTGATGTTTTGCATGTATAATTCTAGGTTTTTCCCTTTCTTCTTCTAAATGTAAAATTTGATCATGTCTTAGTTGAATAGAAGATGAGGGACTTTCTTCAATAAACTGCACTAAAGCTAGAGATGGAAGTACTAAATTGGTTGGTATGACAGCTTCCTTCCCATATACTAGATTAAATGGAGAAGTACCTATGGAAGCCTTCTGTGTTATTCTGTCAGCCCATAGTGCAAATATCAAAGATTTATGCCAGTTTTTATGATTCTGCTCAATAGTTCGCTTAATGATTTTGATAAGATTTTTATTGGTGGATTCTGCTAAACCATTACCTTGGGGATACTAGTTCATAGAATATTTCAATTTAAACCCTCTTTTGATAGCGAAATCAAACATAGAATTTCCAGAGAAATAAGATGCATTATAAAAACAAGAGCGTTTGGGACACCAAACCTGGTAATAATGAATTGATCTATGAACTCTATAATTTCCTCAGAGTTTGTTGTCTTCAGAGGAATTGCTTCCACCCACTTAGTAAACTAATCAATGGCGGTAAGGATATACTTATGTTGTTTGGATGAATGTGGAGTGATTTCCCCAATGATATCCAATCCCCATTGCTCAAAAGGTTGTTCAATGTTGACTGATTACAAAGGGAAAGCTGGTTTTCTTTGTCTTCCACTAGAGAGTTGACAACTTCGGCATTTCCTTACGTATTCGTCAGTGTCTCTGAACAGGGTGGGCCAATAATATCCAGCATGAATGATTTTGTGGGCTGTTGTATCAGCTCCAGAATGTCCTCCTACTAGTCTATCATGTACCTCCTGCTAAACGTTTTGCGCTTTAGGTTTTTCTACGCATCTTAATAGAATTGAATCATAATTTCGCCTAAACAATACATTATCTACAATTATGAATTTTTTCACTTTTCATATAATGGCATGTTTGTTTATATAGGAGATATTAGAAGGTGTGTATCCATTTTTTAAATAGAAAATCAGATTTGCATATTCTGATTCAGGATCTGTGATACTTATCTGATTGATTTCTTCAGTATATTCTCTACCTTCTGATTCTTGAATATTGGATGCTCCTGCTAATAACCTGCAAAAACCTTGGCCTTTGAAAATCTTTGCTGGCTTAATTTGTAAGTCATATTCTTGTAATGATGTGACCCAATTTTCCCTTTTTTCTCCTAATTCCCTTTGAATTAGTAATTGTCTTACTGCTGAAAAAGAAACTATAACTTTTGTGTGAGCTTTTACGAGAAAGGTTCTATAGTGTTTGATGGCTTTGTATATAACAAAGGCTTGTTTTTCAACTTCTGAATAATTAAGTTCAGCACCTTGAAGATTTGAACTGTAAAATGAAATTGGTGCCTCCAAGTTTTGATCATTAATCTGAGTCAGCACTGCTGCATAAGACGAGGTGGATGTGAGAGTATACAGTATGAAATGACTTGAAAAACTGGGAGTGCTTAAAGCAGGGGCATTAATTATTGATTGTTTGATAGAATCAAATGCCTCTTTTTCTACAGATCCCCATTTAAACATCGAATTTTTCTTAATCATTGTTTGCAATGGTAAAATAATCTGGGAAAAATCTGGAACGAATCGTTTAACAAAGTTAGTTCGACCCAAAAATGACTACATGGATTTTTTATTATGAGGGAATGGAATATCAGAAATCTCTTTAATTCTATTTGGATCAATATAAATACCATCTTTTGAAACAATGAAGTCCAAGAGCTTTCCTTGATTAAGAGAAAAAAAGGACTTTTTTGGATTGAGCGAGATACCATACCTTATGTAGCATTCAAAGATTTGTTTTAAATCATGTAAATGATTAGATCTTTTCTTGGAAAATACAGTAATATCATCTAAATAGACAACTATTGTTTTATTGATCAATCCTTTGATTGCTATATCCATTGCTCTTTGGAATGTATCTCCTACATTGATAAGTCCAAAAGGAATTTTTTGGTAAGCATAAGTTCCCCACTTAGTTCTGAAGGTGGTTTTAAGCCTATCATCAGGATGGACCAAAATCTAGTTATATCCTGAAAAACCATCTAAAAAGGACATTAACTCAGAACCAACTACTGAATGGAGTATCTACTCCATGGTAGGTAAAGGGAAGTTATCCTTTTGGCTTGCTTTATTAAGATTTCCGAAATCTATGCAAATCCTGATGTCACCATTTGTGTTTCTAACATGCACCATATTGGACACCCAGTTTGAATGTCTGACAGGAAAAATGATCTTAGCCTTCAAGACTTTGTTTAGTTTAGTTTTTATTTGACTCTTTAGGTTAGGATGAATTTTTCTTAACTTCTGTTGCACTGGTTTTTGTTCAGAAAGCATTGGAATAGTATGTTGAATGATCGATGCATCGTATGTTTTCAAATCATCATATTTCCAAGCGAAGACATATTTATTTTTTTTTAAATTGCGATAACCTAATGAATGGTGTTCTTTCTTCTAAAGAAAGTCCTAACCCCAAATTGATGTTTTGAGGGTTTTCCTCAGTACCTAGGTTTATCAATTCAAATCTTAAAATGGAACTCTGGAGCTTTAAATTGGTCACCTATTTAAACCTGTCTTTAATATCATAAAGATATTCTAGCTTAACCACTTGTTTTGGTGTTGAGTTTTCTTCTTGCTTTTCATGATCACTTCCATCAATGATTTGATCATCATAGGACTTGTCAGAAGCCAAGAAATTTAAAATGTCTTCGTCATGATTGAACACTCGCCAATTGGTGACATTGTCAGGAATTGATGGTCTAAAAATTAACTCTACTGAAAATCTATCTAGGCTGTAATCTTCGGAAGGTAGGAGTTTGGAAGCAACATTAGCTAGCAAGTCTGCTGCTACATTCTGGGATCTAGGGATAGGATAAATATTGAATGCTAAAAATTGAGATATGAGTTCCTGCACCAAAGACTGATAGTGTTTGAGATGACTAGAAAGACAGTGAATTGTATTTCTAACTTGTTTTATAACAATTTCTGAATCACAAACACTTTCAAATATTGAACTTTAAGACCAATAGCTTTATAGAGTCCTTGAACTAAGCCCTCATATTCAGCCGTATTATTTGTGCATTCAAATTCCAATATACATGATAAAATAGTTTTTTCTCCTTCAAGGCTAACTAAAATACACCCTGCTCCTGCACCTTCACTAGATTTAGACCCATCAAAATATAGTGAACAAAATAATGTATTATCAACAATTTTATTTACAGTTTCCTCAGCAATATTGACACATCTTCAGTTATCGGTTTGTGAAAAATTTTCAATTTGGTATGTGAAATTATTAACTGAGAAAGGAGATGGTTGGGCAATGAAGTTGCCTAAGAATGATTCAGATGAGTAATTCCCCAAAATATTGTTATTGAATGCTATTGGTTGATTCTCCTGTTCAAATTCAGTGACAGTATGGGTCATATGTTTCTCCCGATCAATTTTGATATGATTTGGCTTTCCTTTATAGGGTAGCCACATATGGGACCAATCGGTAGAAATATAACCATGGAGTTTCTCAAACCAGTCTCTACTTAAAATTAAACCATAAAATTCAGGTATATCAGCAATTGAAATATCAATTATCTGAACCACTCGTGGATCAGCTGATAACCTGATAGTTACGGAGTTGATTTCCCCTAAAACCTGGACCTTGGTTCTATCCAACTGTACAATATGAATTGCAGACTTTTGGGGTTCAATGTTCAGTTTGGAACAAACTGAAGCTGGCATTATGTTAGAGGATGCCCCTGAGTCAATCAAACAATTGTGTAGATTTCTATTATAGATCTCATAGGTCAAGAGGAAAGGGGGAGTATGAGAATTGATCTGCCTCCGATTAAAAATGCATCAGTAACTTCTACTCTACCAGCAGGTGGTTGACCTGAATCATTTGCAGCTTTGGAGAACACAGCATTAGGAAGAGATGAAGAAGGTACAGTATTTAGTTCCTCAAGAAGTAATTTCTGTTGATGTTTGAGTTTGCTAAGTTCAAACATAGTAATGTTTGCCTTTGTCTTCTTCATATCATCGATAATATTGTAATCCATTGAATCTGATACTACCAACGTCTTAGATGTTGAGGGTATGTCTGAGGATGATGGTTGATTTTGGGATGTTATCGCTGCAGATTTATTTAGGGGACCTTTTCTTTTATAGTAGTGGTACCTGCTCTCCTTTTCTTTTAAATTGGCTGAATAGGTTCAGGAGTACATTTACTCCTGGTAGTCACAGGGAAAGCTTCTTGTTCATTTTCTGTATCGGAGCTAGGTAAAATGAAGTCCCACATCCCATGGCATTCGACAATCTCCTCTTCTTCGGGTTCATCGGATGGTAAGATTGTTTCATCATCTTCTTCCTCTTCAGGATTTGAGTCTGCATTAGATATAGCATTTGGTGGTTTTGACTCAGGTTTCTTAAAATTTCTAAATGGCCACTTTGTTGAAGTTTCAGCTACTTGCTTTTTGATTTCAACCATTTCATTCGACATAGTCTTGAGGACCTTTTGCAGGCCCTCCATATCATATGGATATTTAGGGGTTTTCTTCTTTGAATCATCTTTAAAAGAAACTTTTTTGGATTTTCTATCTTCAAGAGCAGCTTTCTTTTCTAAAGCAATAATGTGTTTCTCTACAGCAAGCGCCTCTTTCATGTTTTCAGCTAAAGTTGGTTTTGTAGCTCTATCTACAAAAATGGCTATATTTGAAGGTAGGGTTGTTATATACCATTCGATTCTGATTTGCTCACTTGGTTTAGAGTTGGTTGGAATCTTATTCAAGATTTTATTGAATCAAGAGTTGAATTCCTTGATAGGTTCTCTAGATTCTATCCTAAGATTCGAAAGATCGTTGATTAATGTTGCTAAAGATCTATCATCGCCATACTTAGTGAGAAACTATTCTTGAAAAATGTTCCAGCTGGTAATGGATCTAGAGGGCAAGGAAAAATACCAAGACCCAGCTGATCCTTGTAAAGTATAAGGGAAAAGCCTAACAACAACATCTTCCTGTGTCACTCATTTTAAATTAACTGATAACATGGAATTGTTAATATGTTCTTTGGCTAGTGTTCCGGCATCTGGATTAAATTTCGGCAACCATTTTTCAAGAGAATCTGGTAATGGATGTAATGGTGCAGGCATAGTGACCACACCAGGACTATTCCATGGATTCTGAGCCATCGTATAACTAATAACAAATTATATTGCTGATGAAATTCCAGGTGTTTGGGGAGGAGTTGGTATTGAAGATTGGATAGGTTGGGATGTTGAAGTTACTGATCCCTGCTGAACAACAATGTGTAATGGAGGAGTGGATGGTTGACTTTGCACTAGGGAAGATGAAATGGAGGATGATGATGAGAATGTCTCACTGTCCGATCCTTCAGTGTTCCTTTTAGCATTTTTCCTTTTCGGTAAAGGCAACTCAGTAGGTTCAATACCGAGCTTTTCACTTTGAAGTCTGGTGAGAGGGTGAGGTAGATTGAATTGCAAAGTCTCACTACCTTGAGATACTTCAGATTTCTATGGTGATATCGAAAAGCCTTGAAGTTTCTGGATGAGAGACTGAACTTTAGGAGACTCAGGAGTTAATCGATCTAGAGAATGATGGGATTGAGCAGTGGTAGTTGACTCCTCTTCTTTTCGTTTGAATACTGGTGTTCCAGAATGCAAACGGGAGGTCCGAGGTGAGGTGGAGGGAGATTTACTCTCAAAATGGTGTATAGGTTTTTCTTTACTCGCCATTCATAGTTCATGCCCTCCTTCTAGCACCAAAAATGTTAATGCCTCGAAAATCGCTGCAACAACATCGAGGAAAACCACCTGGTCTGGACCTTAATGCAGCTCATTTTCCATTTGGTGTGGTGGCTCCGACTGGAAATAATGGGACCAGTTTCCCAATGATGAATAAAAAGGGGATGGATAAATGAGTGGTTCTCTAATATAATGGTAATGGATTAATGATGTAATCTAAAAAGTAAAAATATGAATAACTATCCTATCCCGGTAAATTTCTGCTTTTAGTGTAACGTTTGATAATCTTTATCCACAAACAGGCATATAGATGACTCTATTGGTAAAAAAAGACATTTATTCATATGATAATTACTTTGTTCAAGTAGTTGAACAAAGTAATCATTAAATAATTATTACACTATCCTTTATATATCACTGATACATATATGACTAAAAGAATAACACTCCTTAAACATTCAATAGTGAAAAATATAAGGATTGTTGTTAAAAAACACATACATATATCCAATGATAGAAAGAATAAACAAATGACGATTCACATGAAAGAATGAAACAAGATCATGGATAATAGTACCATATGTGATTTGAATCACTCTCGATATCAATCGCATTCAAATTCCTTTTTCCAACTTAGAAACACTTTCACATCAAGGCAATAGTTCACATCCCATCAAAGCTTTCTTCATTAGAATTCGGAATACTGGCCCAGTCTTTATAAAAAATATACCAGAAGTGCAATAGTGCAACTTCCAGATTTGAGTTTATACAAAAACTGGGGACCCTTTCTAAATGCATGAAAGGGTCTATAAATACTAATTAAACTAACTAACTACAAAAATAAAATGTTATTAATTGGTACAACTAAATCTTGAGTATCTTCTCCACAATAGGTTTGTTGGCAGTCGACAGCATGATTCATTGTTTCGGATGTTCTCCTTTTGATTTGAGTTGGCAGATTGCAAGCATCGGTTCCAATTTTGGAAGATGAGTGAGACGAGAATGGAGTTGAGCTGAGTATGTGGCATCATGGATTTCGCGAATGATACAACCGATCACATCAGTTAAACATTTGAGGGCAACCCTTTGACTGTATGGTTTTACTAAGAAAAACCAATATGTATCTCAACTTAAACTTTGGATGCCAGCAATTAGTCTTCCATTCTTCTCCAATTCTTGATTGCATGCTTGCTCCAATGTTTTGGTTGACAGCAATTTACCTTGGGTGCATTGTGAAATCATGTTAGACAGATAAAGAGTGTTATTGATTAGCTCAATTAAATTACTTGTAGATAATCAACATCTGGAAATCTCTTTCTCTGCTTTCATCAGCTGTGAATGCCCTTCTAAGAAAAGGATATCCTTGTGTGACTCTAGAATTTTAGGTAGATTTGCGGCCTACCCTTCATTGGTGTCTTGCCAAGCAAGAATGTTTGTTAGAGTCTCATCGGCCTATTCCAGATCCTGCCTAGCATCAACTAATTTGTCAACTATTGATGCCATTATATCACAAAGGGGCTCAGCTAGAGAAATGTTATGACATAACAGTCTTAACTGTGTAACCAATGCTTTGTTGGTTTGTAGTGCTCCAGACCTGAAATCTGTTGGTTGCGGAAGACTCTTGAACTTCTCTACTTGATTTGACAGCTGAGCGATTTGCTCATCTTTTGTTTTCATCATTATTTCATTCATTGTCTTTATCCTGGCCAATGCTTCGGATAATTATTTTTGCTTTTGTATCGCGCTTGAGTCTATCCTTTGTTTCTCCTCAAGCAATTTCTTATTCAATTGATTGTTTAATTGTTGTTGTGTTGATAGTTTCTATTCCAACTGTTCAATTTTTTGTTGTGCTTTGGACACCTGTAATTACAATGAAACAGTTGCTTGTTCCTTTTCTTTAAGTAGATTACTTACTTCCGATGCCTTATCCATAGTGGCTACCGAATAAGCTCTGGCATACTGAGAAAGTTTTGTTAGGTCATTTGAAGGGTTAAACTCTTCTTTCCACACTACATTATATGTCTCTATTTGTTCTGGAAACAGGGAATATTGATCAATTCTTCTCCTTTTCCTCCATCTTTTCACTAAAACCCTGTGTTTGGGACTATAAGAGACATCTAATGGAGGTATGTCTTCTACCTGTAAAATAATTTGATCGAAGGGATCTTTTAGAATCACTTCTAAATCCGTGCTAGTGGGTAGGCCACTGGTTCCTTCATTCGGAACCGTTGTTGATGTTGTATCTTGTCGATCTGTTACTTTGGGTGTGCTGACACCTTGTGGGCCTTCTAGATTGCTTATAATAGAGTCAAATTGTTGCCATTCTTGGAGTAGTTTAGGATCAATCTGAGTATCCACATTGATATTTTCTCTGCCCTTGTACTGTTCTTTTTTCTGCTCTTTCTCCTACTCTGGTTCTTTTCCTCTTTCAAGAATCTTTCCTACAGCAGGAGGTTTGTCAATAATTTGATGTTCAGGCTCGTTTGATTGTGTTGTCGAGGTAGTAGATAATAAGTCCAAAGGTAGAGTTTGCAACCTCTGTTCTCTGAGCGTATTGAATTCTACTAGCCTTTCATCGTTATATCTCATTTTGGCCAGTGTTTGTACCTGGAATAATGATTCAACCGAAGAAAACAAGTCATCAAAATCATCTTTCTCATGATCAAACCTTGTAAGTTTGGCTTGTTCAAGCACATTATAGGCAACTTTCCTTGGATCGAATTGCATATTAGGAATGGTTTCAAGGTTGAGAATGTTTATTTTCTCTGCCTCCTTCTCCACATGCTTGTAGTCGTGCAAAGTATAAAAACCGCATCTCAAAGGAAAAGTAGGCCAAGCCTGCTTTTTAGAAGTCCTAAGAGTCTTGAACGTTCCTACTGTTGTAATTTGGTAGGCCAATTCTCGGGCTAACAGCTTGTCAGGTATATACAGAGGAAGGACATGAGGTCTTGCAAGGCTACTCAAAACCCTTATGTATGTTAGCGTGTCTTCCCCGAACCAATTTCCTACAACGGTTAGGTCAACCTCTGCTTCCGAAGAAATCTTTGGGGCAGGATTATCACAAATGGCATAATAAATAGGTAACATAAAACCATTACACATTTGGTACAAATGGTCCTTATAGTGCACCTTCCATAACTTTTGGTGATAAATGTGAATTGGCATGGGGTCTTGTGAAGTCCATCTCCACCCCAGTACACGAAATTCAGAATTGAAACAAAGAGTATCTAAAATATAAGCACTATAACAAAACGGAGGAATAGACCTATCGGTCACGCAAGTTTTTTCTCTAAACTCAAGAATTGCAGTGGCTAATTTATCTGACAATATATTTGCCCAATCCATTACTTCACTGTTAACTGTTGCTTCCATTAAAGGAACCATTTCAATAGTGAATTTCGCAGAATCATGCAATCCCCAAATTCTACACATCATTGCCCCGGCATAACAATAAGGAGAACATAATGAATCTATAGAGTACTTACCTGAAGATTCATGTTTGTGCCTTGTGGGATTCTGTCTCCACTCCCGAACTGGGGCCGATTAAGTCTCATTCTCACTTGCGAACTTCTCAATAAAGACTTTATTGTATTTCTTTTGAGGTTCAGCTAAGTGATATATTTCCTTAAGTCATCAGGCTGAAATGAGCCAAAGACCCTTCCCTCAACTGTGCAAAATGTTCTCTTTAAAATTAGGATCTCTTCTACTACCCATCGCACTACATCAGTGTATGGAAGAATTTTCTCATGTGCTGCTATTCAGTGCAGATATGAATCAGCTAAATCTTTCAGGGAAGCCTCTGATTTTCTAGTTGAATCCGCGGTAGCTTGTACTGGTACTGTCTCATGCTCCTCTGCTTCAATTAAATTATATATGCGTTGCCAACTTGTGTTTCCAAGGCCAAGACACGTAATGTCTGAAATCAATCCCTTTTTGCTCGGTCCTGGATCAGTGGTGGATTGCATTAATACTGTGGGAGCCGCTACTGCCGTGGATCTCTTGGATTTCTTTCCCATTTGGTTTGAACTTGTTGTTTCGACAGAGCTCTACGCAAGGAATAAAATGAACGTGATACAAAGAATAGGTAATGTTAGCCAATATGAAAGAATTATATCAATTAGTGAATAATGAAATATTAAAATGATACTGCTGCAGATACAATCTCAGGGAAGATCTCGGCATAACTGCTTCATTAATTGGCCGCTTAACCTGTCAATCATGGTAAACGAGTTTTAAATACCCATCATATCGTTTATATGCCGAATGATTCATTCAAGCATGGCTTGAATTTTTTGGCGGATAATCAAAAGTAAATAGCTATCGGGAACAGGAACGCTTTAATAATAGTCCAAAATAATGCATGCAAGCCTTTTAAATCTATTTTGAAACTCGCGCCTTGATTTATCAGGTCGCAATCAGGGATGAGCTCGGGTCGTAATACTTATGTTATTGCAAAAATCACTGATCCCCGATGACGATACACCTTATCGCATTGGGAGATTTAAAGGTGTCTTAAACATGCACTGCGTTATATTCCCCGATTGCTGATAACGATATCGCATCGGAGAAATGGGGGAGGGCCTTTCGTTATATTTGTTGTTCACCTTTCCCGATAACCAATAACTGTTCACTTTTCGGATCGGTGTAAGTCAATGGGTCTTTGTATTATGTTTTCTTTGTTGTTGCGATATGCGATCTTGCGATTGCTTTATCGCAATAATAAAGAATTTTATATTTATTCATAAGACCGATTTTATTATAGTTCAAAAGGTTTATAATATAACATTTCGATTGGAACTTTTGATGAAGGATTTTCTAATGATCAGTTAATACCAATTTATTCACACATCTATGTTTAAAAGGGACCCATTTCATATTATAGTTAGAGAGAAAAATTTTATGAAATGGGGGCTTGTTGTACAGCACAATAGTACACTCCCTACAATTCATCAAGTGTTTTCATTTTGAGGCCCATTTCACATTCAGAGTACCCACTAGGTGCACCTTTCTGTCTAGTCAAATACATCCTTTCAATATTTCCACTAAACATGTTTTTATATAAATATTCTTTCATGTTGGTTATTTCTTTTGAAGTTGAAGGTTATTGGGAGCTTCCACAATGAACTTAGTTCCCTAGTACACCAATCGATAGTTAAGGTATCATTATTCACTAAGCATAATAGTTTTACACAGAAAATATCCATATCCTAACATCATTTCTCCAAAATTAACCATAATTTCCACCATATCGTCCATATTTGGCATCACCCTCCAAACACACATGGCAAGTTTTCACGTTCATCGATAGAGCTTCACTAACATGGATTATCCCAATTTTTAGCTTACCTGAAACTATTGGTATCTGTGAGCATTTTCTTAGGCCTGAGAGCCATTCCATTTGTATGACATAAAGATTAGCCTCATGTCTCTCTTCTTCACTATTGTTCTTACCATCCTACTTTTGGACCAACATTATTTTTATATTATGATGAATTCACCACCGCATTTTCCACATGGCCTACCATTCAACCACATTATATTATATCATATGGACCTCACCTTTGTTTGACCCACCTCACATGACAACCAACCAATGGGGCCCCCACTCTCTATAAACACCCACCTGTGGAATAAAGCGGGCAATTATACCCTTGGGACACCTGTTCTATGTCTGCACATCTAAAGCCACATTTAAATAATTTTGACATGTGTATAAATATTTTTTAGAAAAGTGTTCTCACACATATTTTCATTTCAAATTCTCTAGCAGCAGTCCTTAGTCAACCTTGGTTTGACCTTGACTTTTACTCACTTCACACCTAAAACATTAAAAACCACATGATTCACTCATCCACTATGAAAATCTAAAGATACATGCCCCATCCCTGGACGGCCTATGGACTCTAGGGGAATCCACCCTAGCACTCATGTTTTGACTACTGCCACTTGCTTACAACTCCAACCTTTGGAAATTTCCCAATATCCCTCATATACTATCAAATCTTGTCATCATGCTTTTGAGTCATCATCTTACAACATATTCCTCAGCTTCATGTTGAATTCTTGGAATAATTGTTCAAGTAGTTGGTGATTCTTTCCTGTTGAAATCAACACTCATATTCTAGAATCAAAGAAGTACCTTGATTGCTCCCCATATTTTTTGTTCATTCTTGGGTGAAATAGTGGGAACCATCATTTCCCATTGATTTCACTAGTCTCCTTGGCGTTCAACACCAACAAAAGTTTTCATGTCATGGGTGTATCATACATTTTTATCATTGTAATTATCTCATTTAGTCAAATATCCATGTATCTAATTGCATCGCTTTAAACAATGCTTTGAATTTGATGCATGGGGGCACCCAGTTCATCCTATTTGTTAGAGATGCCCCATATATTATCTTCTTCAACTAACAACATGTCAACCAATTCAGCACTAACTTGACAATAATTACCTGTATGTTTGTAATATTTCATTCATATTGATCATACCAAGCATGAAATATTCCCGCCTCATATAAATAATTTTGTATCAATATTTATTTAGAGCACAATTTTCTTTCATTTCTCAGTCAATGTCCTTTCCCCTAATCATCTATGAAACAATTTTCTCTAACTAAAAGAATAGGTAAGACTCATCATCAAAACAACAAAACATGATGTATTTTGGCTATATGTTTGCTCCTAACCTAATACATTAGGGGGAAAGTGTTATTATGAGAAAATTGTACACTCATTTGTACACAACATAAAGCTATATGACTCAATAAGAAACATGTAAAAAGGAAACATTTTCAGCTACAAACATTTGGAAAAGAAAAAATTAGAATTCTTTCCTAAGGTTGACTTAAAAAAAAACCCTCACGGGTGATCCAAAGGAAGTTATTCACTACATCATCGATTTTTTTTCTTACACCCATGGATTTTTTTTATACCCATGATTGTTGCTAGAAGCATAATTAGCACCTTGAGACACACCATTTCTTGAAAAACACTCAATCTCTTGACATGATGGTCTTGCCATTTGAGCCTTGCACCCCAAGAAGCCTTAATGGAAAGAGGATGGTATCTCTCATCTCATTTATTAGGAAAAAATCTCATTGATGAGTCAAAGGAGGGAAGGAGTTTTCTTTGCTTCTTAGAGAGAGTTAGAGGTCTCAAAAGAGATTGACAAAGGGAAATTCTTCTTGAGAGCTACTAAGAATCATTTCTTAATCAACTCTCCTAGTGTCTTTGAGATTCATTGTTACTCTTGCACTACCAGCAATCAATAAAGATGATCCTTTTCCTACTCCTTTATTGATTTGTTTTTCTTCACAACATTATTTCATGTTGTTTTAGTTTATATTTGTTAATGAGTTTTTTCCCTTTAATTCAATTGTTAGTTAGTCCATGTTTGATCACTAACACCAATCACTATTTGTATATTTCCTTGTAGGAAGAAACCAAAGGCAAGGAAGGTGGATTTGGGACTCATATGCTACCAAACACACCATACACTAACCTCTTGCATCTACACCACTCATGGAAATGGTTAGAGATTCGATTAGCACTATCATGCTTAAATTTGAACAAAAGGTGAGTCTCGAGATCTTACATAGTGGGTAACTAAAAGTGGCTCAGAAAAGTATAAGGCAAGGAAGTAAAGCCACTATATGATTCCATATCGGGTTTCATATACCATTTTGTCACATCCCCATTTAGGTTTACTTGGAAGAGTCTTAACCATAAAGAATCATCCACCAACGAATGAGAATAACACTAGAAATGATAGGTGTGAAGTGTTTGGAAGGATTCTCCCCTGGATTTGCTTCAAACATAGGAATATTAGATGGTAACTTGGCTAGCGTATGTGCCCACCATTTATGTTTTAACCCTGCATATAAATTACCCATAAACAAATTATTAAAACAAAAGAATATATAAAGGATAGAACATAAAATAAATATACATGGAGATGTTCCCTTTGATCCCAAAATAGGGACAACTAGATTGATTTTTAATTATATTCCTTTCAATGTTAATACATATATACACATCTTCAATCATTCATAAACCCCAATCCACTAACCCTAGATTAAAACATAACCATAGTTCCCTTGAACAGATCAACAAAATACCATGGGAAGAAGACCATCATGCCCTAAAGCATGTGCATAACCCATGAACAAACCCATGGATAGCTCCGCCCACCATTTTCGGGTCTGCCCCACATCCTTGGGTTTGCCCAGATATTATTAGGTGTGCATAATATATATATATATATATATGTGTGTGTGTGTGTGTTTGTGTGTGTGTGTGTATGTGTATGTATATGTATATGTATACATATATATACATATATATATACACATTTACATACATGTATATACATACATATACATACATATATATACATACATATACATATATATATATATATAGATATCTATATATATATATATATCCCAGGGCGGTGCCCCAAACCTTGTGTAGGGGGGCTACCACCTCCATGCAAAACCCTCGACAGGGAGGCTTCCACCCCCTGTGACCCTCCCACTATGCCTCACACAATGTAGAACACATCTGGCTAGTCATGGAAATAATATAACACACACCCAACACAGTAAAGCTTGTGAAAAATAGAGTCATTTTTTAGCTTATCCAAATTCGGTAAATTAAGAGGTGTCAGAAAAGGAATTTGTTGTTGAATAAATGAGCCATAAGAGGAGTAACCCCCTCACAGACCATATGATCCCATCTATACCATAATTAGAGTTGGAAGAGTGTGAACTAAGGTTGTATTTCATCCCAATATATTGATATCTTAGGCTCATAGATGTTGTGTAAGTATTTTCTCCCTAAGGGTAAGCGCCCCAAGAGAACAAAGGACCCCTAAAAGCATGACTACTTATGGGGTTGTACCCATGATCTGGACTTAAACATGAATGCAACAAACTACAGAGATAACCATATACATAAAGTTGCAGCGGAAATAATACTTCATTTCATTAATGGAAAATACTGAAATATGCTTACAACCACAAATGGAAATAAACCAGCGAGGGCGATGGTAGCTTATCTCTAAGAAGAGATGTGTGGCTACATGCCTCTGAACTATGTTACAATGAGGCTTGAAGGCCTATTTATTATTGAGAAACAAGGGAAAACCATTCACATTCCAAAACCTAACCCTAGAAGATGAGATGCCAAATTGTGGGCCCTGTTTTTGGGTAAGTTGGTACATCAACTTCCAGGGGTTGCGAATTGGTCGTTTTATTTATGTTTGACACGCATGATAGACCATTAGAAACATCTCTCCGAGGACTACGACAAAAAATACAATTTTGGTTAGAAAAACCCCTAGTGGTATATTTCCCAAAAAATGTCGTTTAGGGCCTCAAAACGGCTCCAGAGGTTTAGGACCCGAAAAACTGCTAAAAATAGTAAACTGTGCTATAATTAAGGAAACTGAAAAAACTAAAAGAAGCACTAGAGGGGATCCAAGTGGAATTAGCAGGTGGCCACCAATATCCACCTGAATCATTCCTCCCCCCTTAGGAAGCAATGGTCCCCATTGCATTGAGTTCCTCCATGAGATGAGGGAACTTCTACTGTACTTGGTCCCTGGTGAGCCACTTGCCCTAGTGAAGGAGTTGTCCTGCTTTAACAACTCGATACAGTTGGATATTCTACTGGTGAGTGTGATTGATCTATGTGTCCATGATCCGATCAGTTGCAACTTGTTCCATGTAAGCTGGATTTAACTCTGCGGGTGTGAGTTGTTCTGCAATGTCAAACGTGTCTAGTAATGGTGGAAAGTATGGCCAAAGGCAGTCGACATTGAACACCGGGTGCAGGCCAAGGAGTGGGGGAATGTTGAGCTCAAATGCATTGTCTCCCACAGCCTTGGTAATGGTGTAAGGACCATATCAGAGTGGTTTGAGTTTCCGAAAGGCTCCAGTAAGGTATTCCTTCTGCAAAGGAAACCAAACTTTGTCACCCACCTGAAACTTGTGTGGCACCCGATGTTGATCATGTCGTTGCTTGTACTTCGAATTTGATTTCTCTATAATGTCATGGACCTACTGGAAAATATTTTGGATGTGCTCAATGAAGTCATTTGCCTTATTTGTTTCAGACTGGACATGAGCAGAATCTACGTGAGTAGTTGCAAATGGCATGGCCACATCGATGGGACATCGTGGCTGGAATCCCAACCCCACTTGAAAGGGGTTGTGGCCAGTTGAGCTGTGGAGAGCCCAATTGTAGCTGTGCTAAACATAGGCGAGGCTCTCGTCCCATGTGCATGGATTCTTTGAGTTGTACATGCGCAGAATGTGTATGATCATCCTGTTGACAACCTCTGTCTGGCCATCAGTTTGAGGATGGAAGGCTGTGGTGTTAGTGAGTTTGGTGTCTAGCATCGACCAGAGACTTGACAAAAATGTACTGAGGAACCTGCTGTCTCGATCTGAGATGATAGAATGTGGGATCCCAAAGTGTACCCACACTCGTTCAAAGAAGATTTTAGCAGTGGCTTCTGCTATGATATTCTTCTTACGGGCCACCATAATGGCCATCTTGGAGAACCTATCGACGACCACAAAAACACAGTCATTTCCATGCTTAGTGGAAGGAAGGCCTGACATGTAATCCATGGAGATGGATTCCCAAGGTTGACTAGGGGTAGGCAGTGGGGTATAGAGGCCTTGCTTCTTGATGGGCGGATTGGCAATAGCGCAGGCAGTGCATGATCTGATGTACTTCCCGACATCCTATCCAAGATTCAGCCAATAGAAATACTTCTGCAGTACAACCACCATTTTTTCGACCCCAAAATGCCCAACAGCCCGACTATAGTGTGCTTCCCAAATCATCTTCGCACGCTCACTTGAAGGAAAACAAAGGTGACCCAGGTGCCATAACAGGCCGTCCTAGAGGTGAAAATCTGGAACATGCTGACCCTCCAAGAGGGTCTGGTATGTGTGGCTGAATTCTGGGTCACTTTTGTAGAGTAGTGGCCAATCAGAAGTCTCGTGCCCACAAGAGTTGAGCACCATGGTTAACGCCATGATCGGTGGTCGACTGAGGCAATATACAAATGGAACTGTTGCAGGTATGTGGACCACTTCTGATGGCGATCATTCTGCAATTTCCCTTGGGTCTCTATGAGCTGCAGGGGTCGGTGGTCTCTTTGGATGACCGTTTCCTTCCCCAAAATGTAATGCTTCCATTGTCGGTGGACCTACACAATGGAATACATCTCTTTATCATAAGTGGGATACTTCTAGATTGTGTTTGAAATTTTTTCACTGTGATATGCCATTGGATGCTCGTGTTGAGTAAGGACTGCCCCAATAGCATAGTTAGAGGCATCTATCTCGACCTCAATTGGTTGTTGTAAATCTGGTAACAAGAGCACTGTTTCCATGCAGAGGCAATATTTCAACTCTATGAAAGCCTTCTGTTGAGATTCAGACCAAAAGAATTTTGCCTTCGCTCCTCCCTTGGTGACTTGACTCAAAGGCCAAGTGATATGAGAAAACCCCAACACGAACTTGCAGTAGAAGTTGGCAAGACCTAAAAATTTGCAGAGCTCTGTCAGAGTGGTTGGAGATGGCCAATCCCGAATGACTTGGATCTTGGCTCGATCCACATGCTCCCCCTGTTCATCAATAATGTATCCCATATACTGAACCTGGGTCATGCCAAAAGTGCATTTATCCAAATTGGCACATAGCTTATGTTGTCGTAGTGTTTGGAGAATCTGTCGGATGTGGTGGAGGTGCTCTTCCCAACTATCGCTGAAGATCAGAATGTCATCCAAGTATACCACTACAAATGAGTTGGTGAATGGTTGTAAGATGTCATCCATTAGCCTCATGAAGGTTGTAGGAGCATTCGTCAACCCGAAAGGGATAACCAACCATTCGAAAAGGCCCTCCTTGGCTTTGAAGGCAGTCTTCCACACATCAGAGGGTTCGATTGGTACCTGGTGATATCCTGACTTCAGATCGATCTTGCTAAAATATTTTGCCCCTTTTAGTTGGTCCAAGAGGTCATCAATCCGCGGGATCAGGTACCTATTACAGACAGTGATCTTGTTTAGCACCCAATAGTCAATACAGAGTCTCCAAGTCCCATCATTCTTCTGTACCAACACAATCGGGCTCCCACAAGGCGATGAACTCGGACGGATGTGACCTTTCTACAATAGCTCCTGAATCTACCTCTTGATTTCATCGTTCTCCAGAACGGAGCGCCGATAGATTGGTCCATTAGGTAGCGACACACCTGGGGTCAGATCGATGGAGTGCTTGACCTAATAGTGCAGAGGAACCCCTGCGAGGGAGGTGAAGATGTCCTCGTACTCCTCCACGACCTTGTCCATTTGTAGTTGTCGTGCAGAGGGGCCCTGTCTGGAGGTCGTGGCCACCGTCTTCTTCTTTCCTTGAGGGTGTATCATTAGGAAAACAAATTTCTGAGTTTTGGAAATGAGCTTACTGCATTGTTTTGTAGTAACCAAAGAGATGGCAGTAGGCGGTGCTACCTCCGGTATCCTGTACAACTTATTTCCCAAACTAATAATAAAAACTCGGGGCCTTGATTCATACAGAGCATGTCACTTCCACAAGTTTGGTTGTCCTAATAAAAAATCACAAACTTCAAGGGGAGTAATGTCACACAATATCTCATCCATGAAGGGGTTGATGTTGTATGGAAGGCGAAACTGCTGGCTCACGCGAAGCTCCTGTCCTTGGTGAAGCCACCCGATGGTGTACGGTTGTGGATGTGCTGTGGTCGGTAAGCCCAGCCACTTCGCAACCTCTGTTGAAATGAGGTTCTTTTGGCTCCCGCTATCGACAATGAACTGTAGCAGGGATCCCTTTACCCACATCTAAGAGTGGAAGAGACGCCCCTCCTCCTTTGGATCTTCAGGTTCCTCCTTCTGGATCTTCACAATGGAAACAATGGTGTTGGGCTTCGCATCAATAATCTGCTTCCCTTTGTCATTCCCCTTGTCGGGTTCTGACTCAAAGTCGGAACATGCATCTGATTCTGAAACCTTTAGCTCAGCCACCAGTGATTGCTTGGCCTGGCAATCACTTGTGTTGTGAGTGTGATCTGGATTTAAACAGGAATGCAACAAATTATAGAGATAAACATAGCTATATAGCGGAAATAATACTTCATTTCATTAATGTAAAATACTGAAATATGCTTACAAACAGTAATGGAAATAAAATAGCTAGGGCGATGGTAGCTTATCTCTGAGAAGAGATGTGGTGGATACATGCCTATGAACTGTGTTACAATGAGGCTTGAAGGCCTATTTATTGTTGAGAAACAATGGAAAACCCTTAACATTCCAAAACCTAACCCTAGAAGATGAAATGCCAAACTGTGGGCCCCGTTTGGTTAAATTGGTACATCAACTTCTTGGGGTCGTAACTTTGGCATACAATCTCTGTTTGATGCGTATAATAGCTCGTTAGAAATATATATCCGAGCACTACCACTTTGGGAAGGGAAACATCAGTCCATGGACCCATGTTCCCCCCAAATTTCCCAAAAAATGTCATTTAGGGCCTAAAAATGGATCCGGAAGTTCAGGACCCGAAAAACTACTAAAAATAGTAAACTGTGCTACAATTTAGGAGACTAAAAAGACTGAACGAGATAGTTATGGGGGTCCAAATGGGATAGGTGGGTGGCCACCAGTATCCACCTGGATCAGAGTGGAGCTCTTATGGAACTCACACCATTTTCCCGTGTCCTTTTTCAGCTTCGTGGCGCTGTTCTTTGCTTGCAACTTTGGTGGGTTGTCTTGGGTTGCCCCGCCTTGGCTTTGTCCTTTGTTATGCGGTTTAGGGGCACCTTTCCCTTGCTTCGCATTCGCAAGTCCAAAGTCTCGCTTCTTCTGTTTAAACTTCTGCTCAACCTTGATAGCATATTGGTATGCTGTGCCGTGCGAGGGGATGTTCAAGAATTATATTTCTTCCTGGATGTACTTGTGTAGGCAGTCGCAATATTTGAGTATCAAATGCTGCTCCAAATCCTTGATACCAAACTTTGTGTAAAAGGTATAGAAAAGATTGGTAAACTTTGGCATGTCTTGGCCCTTCCTTGCTGCAGTGTGGTCCACTTTATATATTGATCCTCATAGCTTCCAACAGGGTAGTATTGCTCCTTGACGACATCTTGGAATGAATTCCAGGTGGGTGCAGCTGAAATAATGAGCCGATATTTTCATCCTTCTACTTGCAACAGGTTTCCCACCAGTCTTTGATGTGGGGGGCTTCTTTGAGAAGAGCAAAAACAATCTTTTCCCGACCCGAAAATTCATGAACAGAAAAATAACCCTCTAGCAGATTTAACCATTTATCTACGGCATCGGCATCTATCTGACCCTCGAATATGAGGATTTAAAAATTAACTTGTACCTTAAAGGGCATGGCATTTCCAGAGAAGCTGTTGGAAGCCGATGCACCTCTCTGGGTAGCCGCTAAAGGATCTGCGCAAAGCTGTCCATCATCACGTTCCGTTGTCGCTCGAGCGCTTCCTCAAGCAAGATTTTGATAGGATCTCCTGTCCCCTCGTCTTTCTTCTCGTCTACCATGGGAGGCCGTAGGGATTTGCGAGGCTGGTCTTCCAAAGGTTCGACCAGTTCAAGCCCTAACTCCTTATATCCCGACCTCGTTGGGGACATGCAAAGAAAAATGGAGAAAAAGCAGATCGCTCTGGATTTAAACATGAACACAACAAATTATAGAGATAACCATAAACACATATATGCAGTAGAAATAATACTTCATTTCATTAATGTAAAATACTGAAATATGCTTACAAACAGTAATGGAAATAAACTAGCTAGGGCGATGATAGCTTATCTTTGAGAAGAGATGTGGTAGCTACATGCCTTTGAACTGTGTTACAATGAGGCTCGAAGGCCTATTTATTGTTGAGAAACAATGGAAAACCCTAAACATCCAAAAAACTAACCCTAGAAGATGAAACGCCAAACTGTGGGCCCCGTTTGGGTAAATTGGTACATCAACTTCTCGAGGTTGTAAATTTGGCATACGATCTCCGTTTGATGCGTACAATATCTCGTTAGAAAGATCTATCTGAGAACATCTGTCCATGGACGCATGTTGCTCCCAATTTTCCCAAAAAACATCGTTTAGGGCCTCAAAACGGCTCCGGAAGTTCATGACTCGAAAAACTGCTAAAAATAGTAAGTTGTGCTACAATTAAGGAAACTGAAAAGCTGAAAGGAACAATGGTGGGGGTCCAAGTGGACTTGGTGGGTGGCCACCAATATCCACCTGGATCATAAAAGAAAATATAGAACATCGAATTCAAAATCAGCCTCGTCGATGGGGAAACCTCATTTACATTACACAAATGAACAATTCTTGGATGATACAACTGACAAGACCTCTTTTCTATATATAGGAGTCTAAGGGGTCAAAATATAGTCAAATACGACATAACAATAATAATGTAAGGGCACAACTATAACAATAGTGGGCTTCTATAGGGCACAATAATAATAATATGGGGAAAACATGGGCACACCAATAACAATACATGGATACAATGACAATACTAATAAGGGAATGCACTAGTCAGATTTGTCCTTGAGCTTTGTCTTCACCTAGATTCTGATACCATGCTAATTTTAGTTAACAATGGTATGTTCTATGCTTAGGATAATTTACTTCAATGTTTCTTAGCAGCCCAATAAAAATTTCCAATTTATAATCACATTGAGAGTAAAAGTAGATAGAACATGAAACAAAATGAAGAAGACAAGCCAAGACAAGAGGATACCAGATTTGGTGGATGTCAGGGAAAAACCCCAATGTGGAGAAACCCTTTGATCAAATATTCTTATTATTATATCAATTTTTTAGTAGAGAGAGAGAATGAAAAATGCAAATTGACTTACCCAATTCAAAGTCAAGACAACCCTGCAAATTTCTGCAGTCAACTGCAGTCAAACTTCAGCCCTAACTAGAAAAGTCATAGTTGGTCAAAACAACAATAGAATTTCGTCAAAATAGCTCGACCTTCCTCAATAATACTTGGACTGATCAGGAGGTCAAAGTCAGCCCAAAGCAATGACAAATTCAATGGTCAAACTTGGTCAAACTATTGTTTGAAATATGTGGTCAACCTGCAAGTTTGGTCTGTGGTCAAAGTGCTCAGAATGCCTTGATTTATGTGCCAAAATATGTGGCCTACTGAGTCAGAAATAACCCCAAAAATTCGAAATCAAATGATTCTTGGAAGGTCACAGTCAATGCTCATCAAACTGCAAAATTTCTGTGATTTTGAACCATACAATTCTATCTGTAATTTCGTCCTCCTTGTGCCACACATGGGAGAGATAATGCCCAATGATGTATAAACTAATGAGGAAGGAGAGAGAATGTGTGAGAGATGAAGATGCCAAATGAGGTGGGAGGACGCTTGTATTTATACAGGTCGATGAGGGTGAAGAGTCATGTTTATCGGGCTTCACGAGCCTACATGATGATGTGACCAACCTGAACAAATTGTACATGATTGGGCATAAATTCAAAATCATACTTCTCCTTGGCCAAATGAGATGATCTTTCTATCAATATTGGTCCTATTGAAAGAAGGAATCTAATGCAATCATCATTTCCATGAAGAGAGTTATGCCAAGGTGGAATTTGGCCCTAGTTTCCAATTAAAAAAAAAAATCACTAAGGAGTTTTGCCAATTTTTGGTGATATTAAATAGAAGGAGAAAACATTATTTTGTGGGAGAAAAGTGGAAATTATTATTTTAATAAGGAATGGAGGCAAAGTAATAATTTATTAGTTGAAGGTGAGGACCACCAAGGGAGAAGGATAACTATTATAAATAGATCTTGGAGGCCTTCATTTGGTATCTTTTGATTATTTGACAACTTAACAATAGTTCTCTTGAGTTGCTTAGCCAAGACAACCTTTGCTGTTAAACACAAGGAAATTTCGAGCAAGAATTCTACCCTCATTTCGGAGAACTTTGAGTGTACTCAGCAGTATGAATTTCTTGAGCGTAGAGGTATTTTTATGGAGCAAATTGTGGGAGCACATGCAGGTTAGAGGCTTCGAGATTTTGCAGGGAGTTTTATTATTTATTTTTAGACCGAAGTTTGGACAATGATTCACCAGGATGGATTGGAGGTTATTACCTGAGTCTATTTTTCTATCTTTTGGAAGGGACACATAATCTATTTGACTAAGTGTTGATCGAGGGTTTAAAGAAGTGGAGTCAAGAGAGATAGGGGGTATTTCTCAGAGGAGAATTTAGCCAAAGCTACTGTTATCCTCTACGATTTCCTAGGCTGAGGAGTAAATCGAAGAAGGTAGCCTCAAACCACTTTCAGTTTAGTAGCTAGCCCTACTGAACTAGAGAGGGATCTCTCTAAGGATTTGTCAATGAATAACTAAAGGAATAATGTTTTAGGCTAGATATACAAGTCTTGTTTGAGTATCTGAGAATTTAGGGTTTTTTAATTCACTGGACTAGGGATTAGAACAGGTAATTAGGTCAAGGTATCAAGTGTACAATAACAGGTATAAATAGGAGCTAGATATCAATGTGTTACGGTGAACTTAAGGTTTTTGTCAATGTAGTATAGGTCTAAGAGTTTAGGAGAACATAATGAGAATGCATAAGCATGAATTCATTAGTTATAGATGAAAATAAACACAAGCATGATTTTCCACATAAACAAAGCTTAAATCGATGAATTTTTTCTATATGACTGTAAGGAAAAACACAAGAAGAAGATAAAGCATGAAAATGGAGATGATTTCATCAATTAGACACTGATCTGAAAGAGAAACAACTCCATAGACTCACTAAACAAGTATTCCTGAAATGTAGCTACAACTGCTCGTTGATTAACTATAAGAAAACATAAGGTACAAGCCTCTCTAGAAAATTCCAACCCCTCTCTCTGAATGAGAAATGATACATATAGACTCAATCAAACAACTTCCCCACCTTCAAGAGTCAAATTCCTAGGTTGTGGAACCGTTTCCAAGGTTCTCTCAACCAACAGGTGAGAGTGAGAAGGTCAAATACAAACTCTTCTCTTAGACACTATTTTGAATTTTGCTTCCTTTATGAGGCCTAATTAACAATAAAAACAACCTATCAAGTCTATTTATTCATGATTACGTCATCTAACCTTGAACTACTGCAATTACATCATTAATTTTCACTTTGACCAAGTCAAACTGAAAAACTAGTAAATTACATAATGAAATTTTAAATAAAAACTCAGAAATTTGCAAAAGCGTAGCGCCAACTTTGAGCCCAATTTTAGGTGCCTTCATGAAGTCAAAATTGAGATCTGAGTGAACGGTCAACTAGCCTTGCTTGTCTAGTTTCCATAACACCTTGAACTTTTGAAAATCACCCATGGGAAGGCCTTCAAAACTCATTCTCCCAATGTTTCTCCAGAAGCACAACGCCTATAAAAAAGAGTGGAAGAATGATGAGTTTTGACCCCTTTTTCTCAAAATTTGATCCGTCTCTGAGAAATATGATGAAATGGTTTTTAAGAGGAGGTCATTATATTTCCAAAAATGTAATCCACTTTTCATTTTGAGCCATGAGGAAAAAGCGCAGCGCGTTACCAAAATTCTCAAAAAACCAAAAATGCCGAGAAAACCTTAAAAATTGGTCATGAAGTGAAAATAAGGTGTGTAATGCCCTCATGGATGCTTCAGCAGGCATATCCAAGTTATCCCTCTCATTTTTGTCCTCTAGGGTTTCCTTTAGCTTGTTTTTCAACTACTTGAGCTTGATGTTACATATCATGTTTCTAGTTTGATAATGATGTGCCTTGTGCCTCAATAGATGATTATCCCTGTTGGCTTTGTCAAGAAACTGTTCTAAGTGGTCATTGACCTTAGTTAGCCAATACTCTCTATCCTCATTGATCTCTAAGACAATTCTATCCTCCATGTCTAGGTCTTCATCTAATAAATTATGTCCTTTCTCCTCCTTCAATGCCTTTTTGAGTCCCTTGGTCCTTGGCCTCTTTTTCCTAACTTGTTTTTTAGGTTCCTCATGTTCACTAGGTTCCAACACTGCTTTACCCTTTGCCTCCTTGTTTTAGCGTCTTTCTCCATGACGAGCTGTTTGGCCTTAAGCTGACCGTTTTCTTGCTCAAGGAAGGAAATGATGAAATGAGGGAGTTAGGGAAGGGAGATGATGATAGGGGAATTTTGGGAGATGGATAGGGGTTATAGAAAACTTAGGAAGTTTTAATGGAGTGAAATGAGAGAGAGAAATGAGTAGGATAATTTAAAAATAGTCCTACTAGGAAATTGTCCAAAATGAGAGGTATGAGCTAGGGTTTGTGTAAAGGTGAGGTAAACTGAGGGTAAACTGAGGGTAAATGAGTTAATTAGTGAATGATAGGGTGATTTATACATGTGCATAGGTATGATATGAAAAATTTACAAGTTTTCAATTTCATAACTAACAAAACCATCATTTACACTAGTCTTGCAGCATGAAATTTCTCATAAACCCTAGATGAAGAAACTCACATTTGCACTTACTTTGGAAAAGGAAAAAGGTGAGTTAGATGATAATAATTAATTGTGAATAAGATTAGAAGAACAAAAAGTAGGAATGCAAGCTCAAATTTTAAATTTGGGTGAGTTTGGGTAGTTTCGAGCTACTCTGTCACAAACACAATGGAGTTCATAGAAGCGCGTGCCACCTCCAGAAGCGCAACGCAGTTCACAGAAGCGCAACTCCGTCTTCAAACTAGTTTTTGGAGGCCTCAAAATGCTCCAAATTTAAAATTTTATAGATCGTTGGAAATATATTGAAGTATTATACAAGATGAATCACCAAGAATGTAATTTGGACACTCCAGCAAGGAGAAAAAATGATTTTCCCAAGGTCGCTCCAAAAACCCAGGGTGTCTCTAAGAAAAGCGCAGAGCCAACTTAGATAACACTTTTATATGTCTTCAACTAATCCAAATCACTATATTAATGTAGCATTAGAAATATTAGGATGTCTTATACACAATAGAGTCCTTAAGCACTGCCAACACCTACTCCAAATCCCTGAAAATCTGTCTTGAAGTCAAACTTTTCAGAAGTGTAACAACTCTCCCATTGCAAGTGTAGTTTAGGAATTTCTCTCAAATCATAATACCTGTTGATAAATTGAAGGAGGTTTTTGTTCTTTGGCCTATAATTGACAAAAACCTCTTTCACTTTTGTAAAATTATTCTCCATTTGGTCAGAAACATATTTTGAAGCAAAAATGGCCCTATGAGAAATGATGAGACGAGGTAGTGTACTGCAACATTGTCTTATTTGAAATAAAACATTACCTTTACCTTTATCTTTCTTTCCCTAAGCTTCTAACTCCCTTTACCCAATGAAATACGTGATGGACATGTTTTTATTTTGACCTATGGTATCATGATGACACATGGAGTGAAACCCTAGACCATGACCTAAAATGAGGAATTTAACCATTTCATGACGCAAGACACTTAAATGAAGATATTATACCTTGAAGAAGACAATGACCATGATAAGTGATGAAGACCATGAATAAGTGAAGGGAGCAACAATGACCAAGACATCAATAGCTAGTGATCAAATTTTTATTTGAAGATTCACTAAAATGAATTTTTTTTGACTTGACACCCTAAAAAAACCTTGTAAGAGCATATTTGATCACTGGTGATAGGCTGAAATGGCTGACACTAACATTGGCTCCAACTGGGGATGACAGCTCCTTGGAGGTGTTAAGAACACCAAAGACCAAATAGCCTTATTCAATAGGCAATGGAGTCAAAATACAAAGACCAAACTCAAAAACTGAAAACTGACTTTGACAAACAATAAACAAAAAAAAACTGACTCGACTTACTTATGGCAACAGACCATCATGATATTAGGGCCTTCACCTCAAGCTTCAAATCTTGATGATAACCGCCCACCTACTGAAGATGTATATACAATCATGCGTAATGATCCCTTAAGTGTAACCAATCCAACAGATGGCTACTTATTTGAATCATGCTCATACTTTCCTTGAGCAGGCAGAAAAAATAAAAGCTAGGCCACTCTAAGTGTCCACTGAACATGTGCTCATGATCCATAAAGACAAGAAATTCCATCTTCCCTATTGACTGTAGAAAATCAGTGTAATGATCCTTAATATGAAATGTTACCTTGTCTTGAAATGCAACAAAGATACAAGTACTCCTTTCATTTTGATATGAAATAATACTTGTTTGTTGATCCATAGGAAGGCATAGGGAAGTGTGACTTTTTGCTACCTAGTTTTTGGCTGTAAATTCCCGAAGCATGAGAAACTCTGATTCTATCTCTGGCATACTATCTATCTTAGACTCATATTCTTCCAATTCATAATCTAGATCATATTTGAACATAACACATTCTTCAAGATTATTAAACATGTCAACCCTATCCTCTTCATGAAAGAAAACAATCTCTGTTAGCTGATCTCCTTGTTGGAAATCTACATCATAAATTGGCTTACTCACAACAACTTCCTGAATAGTTTCATTAGTCTCATGATTGTCATCTTTAAACCCAGATTTTCATTTTCAATATTGGAAGGAATTTCTCTTACACATTCTTGACTTTGTGAGCACTGCAAACCTACCTTAACTTGGGTTGTAACATGTTTTTTCAAGAACTAATTTATTTCATATTCAGATAGAGGAGAACTTTGAGTTTTATAGAAATCAACATTGGCTTGGTGATTTCCGTTTTCAATATCAAGAATGGGCCTTTCTCTATTTTGATCCCAGTCTGTTTCATCCAAGGAGGAAACTGCTAATTCTTGTTGGGAGGAAAATTCATAAAGGGCTTCTAATATATCTTCTTCCATACATTCTTCATCCCCATAGCAATTTTCAAGAAATTTAATGAAATTTTCAGAAATCTCACAACATCTATCCATCATTGATAAGGAAAAATTGCAGCTTTGATAATGTTGAAAGAAAACTGAATGAAAATCCTTTAGAGAATATAAACTAGATGATGGTAGACTCTCATACCATTTATTCGCTATTTCCTCTAGGCTAGCCATGAATATCTTCATCAGACAATCTTCAGGAAACTTAGTCTTTAAACTGTGAATATGAAAATGAAATTTGACCAAATGCAAACTAGCATCTTCTCCATCCTGACCTTTAAACTTTGGTAGCCCTGTTTTCCAATCTATACAAGGAATACGATTCAGAAAACTAGGAATGTGAGCTTAATTCATAGGAGCATACCTTCGAGCAGTTGAATCCATTTTGAATAGCGGAGTCACCATGAAAATTCTAAACCTTTGGATTCTTCAACACTAGATTTCCCAGGTGAAAGATGCACAACCTTTCTTGTGTCTGATCACTTTTCACCATCAATAATCAAATTTGATCTTTGTCGTTCTTTTCCAAGGAAGATATATCACTTCTATCCCCGGCAACGACACCAAAAATGTTATCCTCTACAATTTCCTAGGCCCAGGAGGAAATTGAAAAAGGTAACCTCGAACCACTTTTAGTTCAGTAACTATACCTACTGAACCAAAGAAGGATCTCTCTAAGGATTTGTCAATTAATAACTAAAAGAAATAGGTTTTAGGCTAGATATACAAGTCTTGTTTGAGTATCTGAGAATTTAGGGTTTTTTAATTTGTTGGACAAGGAATTAGAATAGGTAATTAGGTCAAGGCCTCAAGTGTACAGTAACATGTGTAAATAGGAGCCAAATATCAGTGTGTTATGGTGAAATTAAGGTTTTTGTTAATGTAGTATAGGTCTGAGAGTTTAGGAGAATATAATGATCATGTATAAACATGAATTCATTAGTTATAGAAGAAAAGAAACACAAGCATGATTTTCCACATAAACAGAGCTTAAATCTAAGAATTATGTCTATATGAGTGTAGGGAAAACCACAACAAGAAGATAAAGCATGAAAAGGGAGATGATTTCATCAATTAGAAACTGGTCTGAAAGAAAAACAACACCATAGACTCACTAAACAAGTATTCTTGAAATATAGCTGCAACTGCTCCTTGATTAGCTGTAAGAAAACATAAGGTACAAGCCTCTCCAGAAAATTCTAGCCCCTCTCTATGAATGAGAAATGATACATATAGACTCAAACAACTTCCCCACTTTCAAGAGTCGAATTCCTAGGTGGTGGAACTGTTTCAAAGATTCTCTCAACCAACATGTGAGAGTGAGAAGGTCAAATACAAACTCTTCTCTTAGACTTTATTTTGAATTTTGCTTCCTTTATGAGACGTAATTAACAATAAAAAAAACCTATCATGTTTATTTATTCATGATTACATCATATAACCTCAAACTAATTCAATTACATCATGAGTTTTGACTTTGACCAAGTCAAACTAAAAAACTAGGAAATTACACATTGAAATTTTAAATAAAAACTTAGAATTTTGCAGAAGTGCGCCACCAACTTTGAGCCCACTTTTATGTACCTTCATGAAGTCCAAAAAGAGATATGAGAGATTATTCAACTAGAATTTCCTGTCTAGTTTCCATAACACCTTGGATTTTTGAAAATTATGCATGGGAAGGCCTTCAAAAACTCATTCTCCCAAGGTGTTTTGAGAAGCGCACTGCTTGTCAAAAAGAGTGGCAGAATGATGAGTTTTGACCCCCTTTTCTCATTTTTCTCAAAATTTGAGCCCTTTCTGAGAAATATGATGAAATGGGTTTTGAGAGGAGGTCATTATATTTCCAAAAATGTAATCCACTTGTCATTTGGAGCCCTGAGGAAAAAGTGCAACGCCAAGGCGTTGTGCTTCTGTGACTAACCCAATTTCTAAAATTGGCACGAAAATTCTCAAAAAACAAAAAATGCTCAGAAAACCTTCAAAATTAGTCATGAAGTGAAAAATGAGGTATGTCATTCCCTCGTGGATGCTTCAACAAGCATCTCCAAGTTATCCCTCTCATTTTTTGTCCTTTAGGGTTTCCTTTGTTAGAAAATTATATATTACAGAGCAATGGAACACGTAGAATATTGTAGAAATATAAACATAGAAAACACATAAAATAAGAGAGACACAGATATACGTGGTTCACCTAGTTTGGGCTACGTCCACGGAGAAACAACCAGTCCTTCCTTTTATATTATCCAGCAAACTGAAGAGATACAACCTACAACAGATCCGCTATAACACCCTCTTCACTCTCAATCTCCTCTCTCTTCCTCACTCAGAGTACAGATATACATAGACACAATACAATTCCCTCATATATAGTGAGAGGTTGCTTTCTAGGGAAAGAAACCCTAAATTAAACACAACTTCTACCGTCATATCATCTTCTTAATGAACGACCCAGATTGACTAGAAATTACTAGACTTTTACAAGGCAATTTTACATCTATTTCTAGCTTCGAGGGCGCTGCCCCCGAACCCTCGCCAGGGGACCACTGGCCCCCAGACCCCTGCAGGGGGGACAAGTGTCC
The DNA here is from genome assembly GCA_000404065.3 of Pinus taeda. NCBI lineage: Eukaryota > Viridiplantae > Streptophyta > Pinopsida > Pinales > Pinaceae > Pinus > Pinus taeda. The sequence goes on along the minus strand of APFE031575818.1, from coordinate 283,343 downwards.
CCCTGGATCCCCCCACGTGGAGGGCTGTACAATATTCCTGGGGTATACATCTGACCGAGACCTTTGAATACAGAAGATAATCAGGCTCCACACCCAACAATCTCCCACTTGGAGACTGATTATAACAACTCCACCGCTGCTTCATTTGCTAGAAAATGACTCCACTTTGGACCTGGTTGTTTCTCATCTTCTTCATTATACTTGAAGACCAATTGAAATTGAGCAGATTCTCAATTTATCCTAGGTTACAACTTTTGTTAGCATATCTGCAGGATTCTGGCTAGTGTGTATCTTTTCCAACTTCAACTATTCATCTTCTAATGCTGACCGTATGAAATGGTACTTGAGCTGTATATGTTTAGTCTTGGAATGAAATGCAGAGTTCTTTGCAAGATGTATGGCACTCTGGCTGTCACTATATAACCCGCCCAACTCCTACTTCTTATCCAATTCATCCAGAAACCTTTGTAACCAAATCATTTCTTTACTAGCCTCTGTAGCAGCAACATACTTTGCTTCTGTTGTTGAAAGTGAAACAAAACTTTGGATTTTTGAAACCCAACTGACAACTATTCCACCTACAATAAATACATATCCTGTAGTGCTCCTCCTGTTATCTCTATCACCTACCATATTTGCATCAACATATCCCTGTAGAGCAATGTTTGAACCACTAAAGCATAATGCTTGATTTGTGGTACCTCTCAAATACCTGAGAATCCACTTCACTGCCATCCAATGTTCCTTTCCTAGATTGTTCATATACTTGCTTACAACTCCCACTGCATGTGCAATATCAGGCCTTATGCAGACCATTGCATACATTAAGCTTCCAACTGCTGATGCATATCGAACTTTAGACATATGAGCCATTTCCTCTTGAGTCTTGGGGCACACCTCCTTACTTAATTTGAAATGAATAACCAAAGGTATACTAACTGGTTTTTCATTCTGCATATTAAACCTTTTCAACACCTTTTATATATACTCACTTTGAGACAATGTTAATTTGCGATTCTTCCTATCTCTAGTAATTCTCATACCAAGGATTTGTTTTGCAGCACCCAAATCCTTCATTGCAAATGAGTTTGCCAATTTCCTGCATGTTAGAACCTACAACATGCATGTCATCTACATACAATAACAATATAATATAGCTACCATCATTTTTCCTTTTGAGATAAACACAATGATCAGAGTGACATCTAGTATAACCTTGTTCACATAAACTTGTCAAATTTTAGATACCACTGCCTTGGAGCCTGTTTTAAGCCATACAAGCTCTTCTTCAACCTGCACACAAGTTTCTCCTTCCCTTTCACTTCATATCCTTGTGGCTGCTGCATATATATCTCTTCCTCCAATCCCCAT
>APFE031575818.1:256305-271970 GCA_000404065.3 Pinus taeda | reverse complement strand
TATCTTTGAATCTTGTATTGATATATGCATTTGTATGGTTAATATACATCTGATCCTATATTGTTTATGGTTATAGATCTCTATGCTTTGATGGTATTATACTGCTTTGACTCTACATGTGCTCTTTGAAGCAGGACAAGTAAGGAAGGAGTGGCAAAGCTATGTCAAAGGAGGGAGGAAACAAGAAAGGAGCCAAGCGAAAGACTGAGCTTGGTACTCTCTACTTCTCTCTCATCTATCTCTCCTAAAGGAAAACACAAGTGACTTTAGTTTGTTTGTTTCTAAGATAGCTACCCGTCTTAGTGGGACTAGCAGCTCTGAATGGACACTAGTTTTCCTGATAACAACTACCACCATGATAACATTCTTTCCTTCGGACTTGGGTAAACCTGTGATAAAATCCATTGAAGCCTCCTCCCAATGTTGGCTTGGAATGAACAAAAGTTTTAATAGTCCTGGGGTCTTAATTGTTTCTACTTTATTTTGTTGGCAAACCAAACATTCTGCCACAAACTTTTGAATATCTGATTTAAGGCCATCCCAAAAAAATCCTTCTTAACCATGTGGTAGGCTTTTATAAATCCTGAGTGCCCTCCTAAGGGTGAGGTGTGCAATTCCCTAAGAATCTTTTGTTTGAGTTGGGAATTCTTACATAGGTATAACCGATCCTTGTACTATAACGAAACATTTTTCCAGTGAAATGTATCAGATGTACTCAGATCTTGTTGTATCTTTTGAATGAGTGCCCACACTTCCTCTTCATTCTTCCATTCATCCCTTGCTTCGTTTATCCAATCTGGTTGGATAATAGAAATGGCGCAAAGAAATGCTTCCACATCCTCATCCTTTCTTAAGGGTGCATCTGCCACAACATTTTGCTTCCCTCTTTTGTAGATGATTTCAAAGTCATAACCCAACATCTTTGTGACCCATTTTTGCCGCTCTTCTAAAGATAATATTTGTTCTAAAAAATATTTAAGATCATCATGATTTTTTTTTACCTTGAAGTGTCTTCCCATTAGGTAGGGTCATCATTTCTTAAGTGCATATAGTATTGCCAACATTTCCTTCTCATAAATAGATTTGTGTAAATACTTTCCTTTGATTGGATGACTTTTGAAAGCAACAGGTCTTTCTTCTTGCATTAAAACAACAACAATTCCATTTCCCGAGGCATCACATTCCACAATAAAGGTTTTTGTGATGTCTGATGTAGCTAAGACTGGTGCTTGGTACATTGCCTCTTTAAGATGTTCAAAGGCTTTCGTTGTTTCTAGAGTCCATGAAAATGCATCTTTCTTCAATAATGTTGTTAGAGGTGCTGCTATTCTTCCATAATTATTAACAAACTTACGATAATACCTGTCAACTCGAGAAATCCTCGTAAATGCTTTATGGATGTGGGAATTTTTCATTCCTTAATGGTTTTAATTTTGCTAGGGTCTACCTTAACACCTTCATGAGATACAATATGACCCAAATATTCCACCTCTTGTACTCCAAAGAAACATTTGGAGGGTTTTGCATATAATTGTTTCTGCTCCAATAGTTTGAGAACTCTATCAACATGTTGAACATGATCCTTCCAAGACTTACTATAGATTAGTATATCATCAAAAAATACTAACACAAATTTTCTAAGGAAGGGTTTGAAGATGGAATTCATGAAACCTAGAAATGTAGAAGGTGCATTGGTAAGGCCAAAAGGCATGACCAAAAATTCATAATGACCCTCATGAGTTCTAAATTCTATTTTTGGAATGTCTTCAGTCTTCATTCTGATTTGATGATATCCTAAATGAAGGTCCAACTTGGTGACGTAAATTTCTCCACACAATTCATCCAATAATTCATCAATGACATGAATGGAAAATTTGTCTTTAATAGTGAGCTTGTTGATCTCCCTATAATCCGGACACATGCGCCATGATCCATCCTTCTTGTGCACCAATACTACTGGAAGAGAGAAAGAACTTTGAATAGGTTGAATTATACCAGGCTTTAGCATTTCTGCAACCATATGTTCAATTTCACTCTTTTGGGCACAAGGATATCTGTAAGGCTTGATGTTTGGAGGAACACTTCCTGGAATCAAATGAATAGCATGATCATGATCACTAATAAGTGGGAGGCCTTTGGGAGTCTCAAATACCTTGGAATGATTGTCCAAGAATTTTTGGATATCTAGAGAAAAATATGATTTCAACATGGGAACATCTAATGAACATAGTTGTTGATCCAAAATTGATTGAAGACAAACAATAAGGTATTACAGACTCATGTGCATAGATGTGCCTATGTTACTTTATGCAACATATCGATAAGATTTCGAAATACACAGACATTGAAACAGTTAGAGAAAGCACAATAGGCAAAACATATAAACACAAGAAGTTTAATAAGGAGTTCACCCGATACTCCTGGGCTACGTCTCCCGATCCAGCTTTCAGTGGTGGCCTCTCTATTATGTTTTCAAAGCAGAGTTTTTACAACAGTGAGCTCAATTTAAGTCTCACTCAACATATAGAAATCAACAAGACTGTACTTGGATTCCCCAAGTCTCTGGAGTACACAAACTCTCTTTACTAATTCTCGACCTCCTATGGGTCAAAATGGTATGAGTCCAATTTGAGACTCAATACATGACATACATTTACAGAGGAGTTTGCTTGAAGCTCTCAAGACTTCTCTGAATCTCTTTGTCTCTGTCTCCATGCTACCTTTTTGCTTCTGCAGGTCAGCTCGATTTCTTCTCTCTATTCTCTGCTCTCAACTTTCCGCTTCTAACTTATTCGCTAACTGCTTGCTTATTTCTCTATTAGCATGTGGCTTTAAAGCTAATCTGCTTTCTGACTGTTCGTTTCCACTTCCCGGCTTTCTAGTTTCTCTGCCTTTGTCCATTTGAATTCCTCTGTTCCGCGTCATCGTCACTGTATAATGCCTCACAGGGAGGTGGCCACTTATTTCGTAATGAACTGAGCGGCAGTTCTCTTGGACTTATTTGAAACGACTATTTTTAGCGTTAACTCCAAGAATGCCTGTGAACAAGATCTTCTGCCAACGCATCGTCCACGTCAAACTTCAAATCCTATACAATCCTGTCCGTTTACCTCGTCAGGTCTGGTCATCCATCGGAATGCATTTCCACCATCGATCTAGAGCTTCCAGATCCTACGGTCTCCATCCATATTGGGCAGGTAAGTAACATGATGTTTACCCATCCAATGTGAGTGGTTTTCTCTCTCTTCCACCGGACGCGTGGCACCCATTGTGTGGCATCAGGTGGGACTCGGTTGAAACTACTTACTTCTTGAAACCCTTCTGATATTCTGCTGGTTTTTTTTTTTTTTTTTGTGGGCCAGACTTCTAATGGAATCGACGTGATATCCTTTGAATTTCATGATTTCTTGGGTCCGAGTGCTCAGGGCTTTTCCTTCTTTGAGGGTTTTTCTAATTGCATATCAAACACTGCCCCCGTTTCTTGAAATGACCTCCCGTTTTGCTAATTCGTGACGACACGCGTTACCATGGGCCGACGGTCCGCGCGCTTGACCGAGTGTCCTTGTTGCTCTTCGCTGATCACAAATTACAACTGTTATGAGGATATCTCTGAGAAGCTCGATATTTATAAGACTTTGAAACTTTGTCATGAATTTTACAGAGTTCATGAAAACTTAGAGAGTGTTCTAGGATCCAATTCGGATCAGTTGTGCAATTACGCCACGTTGTTATTTCTTTGGAAGCTTTGTAATGCCATTAGAGATATTTATCTTTCTTGGTTTCCCTGCAATACCCCTTAATTCAACTTCCTTTCCTTCTGAAATAAATTTCAAGAAAATTTCTTGAAAATTAAAAGCTATCATACCCAAATATTGTATCCATTAGACTCCTAGTACCACATGAGAACCACCCCTTGCAATGGATAGAGTTGGACTATTAAACACATATTCTCCCATGGATAGCTTGATATTACGGAACTTTCCAGAGCAATTTATGGTTCTTTCATTTTCAACCATCACTTGACACTCTAGTGCTGGATATAGGAAGCAATTCAATTCCTTCACTATCTTACAATGAATAAAATTATGGGTACTGCCTGAATCAATCAACACCATTACCTTTTTATTCTTGATATACCCTTCTATATTGATTGTTTGAGGAGTAGTTATTCCAGCTAATGAACTACAATATATGGTCGGATTCATTTCTTCTTTCTCTAGGCTTTGTTCCTAGTGTGTATCCTATTCTTTTGATGTTTCTTGTTCCTTTTCTTCTTCATCTTCACGATCTATGTAAAATAATTTCTTCTCAGTACACTTATGACCTTTAGTGTATTTTCTATCACAATTATAACAAAGCCAATTTTCTCTTTTTTCTTACAATTGTTGTGGTTTCAACCTTGTAGGTTGTGGAAGGCTAGGGGCAACAACACTTCCATCTTTATCGTTGTGATTGGTAGGCTTCCTTATTGCCATAATTTCTCTTGCCAACCTGAATGCCTTTTCCAATGAATCAGATTCCCAAAGGCAAATCTCATGTTGGATGTTATCCTTTAATATACATATGAACACATCAATTCTATGCTCCTCTAGAATATCTTTTACCCTTATATTCAATTTTTGGAAGTCGTCAATGTGCTCCACCATTGAACTTTTTTGTTTGAGATTTATCAATTGGTTAAAAAAGGTGTTTCTTTTTGTATCATCATAATGTGCTATCATTTATTCTGTAAAAATTGCCCAAGTGACAATTTGTTTACGAGAGAAAATCCATCGATACCATACAAACTGATTGGGTTCCAAATATAAAGTCACAATGTGTACCTTTTGTGTGTTTTTCACATTATGGAGATCGAAATATTGCTCCATTTGTGGTATCCATGTTACGGGATCCTTTCCATCAAAATTCCTCATATCAATATTTGGAACATGGTGGGTCTTCAATCCAATGTTATAGTTTATGAAATCATGACTAACATTTATTTTGTTCTCATCATGAGTTTCCTCTACTACCTTTTCGCCATTAGGAAGCATTTCTTGTAGCAACTTTTCCAAACCTCCTTTCAAACCTTCCATGTCTTTCTTCAAATCTTCAATGTTTACTTCTAAACCATCCATCTTAGATTCCACAACATCCATATTATCTTCCATGCCATTCTTTAAACCATCCATCTTATCTTCCACGCCTTTCTTTAAACCATCGATCTTAGCTTCTATTGCTTTTTGTGAGAGTGAAATTTGTTGCACTTGGTCTCGTAATTTTGATATATCATGTTGAATTTATTCCTCTACTTCATGAGTCATGCTAGAGATTTTAGGTTGCTTAATAGGTGTTTCCATTTTTATTTCTTCAAGGAATCAATTAATTATAATTATGCTTCACTATTTCCTTTGAATTCCTTCAAAATAATTTTTCAAACAAAACTTATGCAAAATTTTAAAAAGACTACACACCTTTTATTGGCTTTGTAGGAGCTCGGTATTGAATCTGTTGTATCTCTTAATTTCATATCTCAAAGGTCTGAAATTTCATTTTGTGGTATCCTCTGAGTCCTCTTTCCAACCCCGCAAGTCTAATCAAGATTGGATTCTTCAAGAAAGAGTTGTTCCAAATCTCCCACGGTGACCTGATTATTGACTAGTTCAGTAGGGTGAACTTGTACGAAGTTCCACGTGTCACTTTTTTGACCTTCAGACTTGAAAAAAAAACTACAATCCATTCTCTTTCTACACCTTTTTACAAAATTTCAATCTGATTCTCAAAGAGAAAGTTGTGACGATTTTGCCCAGGTCACCTATTTGAGATATAATTCAGGAGCCTGCAAAAATCCTAACTTCCTTGGATCATATATCCCAATATATAATGAAACAAGATCTAAAATTCGTACCCAAGGTTCATCAATATTTTAGCTCAAATGGGTTTTAATTTTAGCTTCTAAAACATCGTAGAAAAAAGTTATAGCAAAAATTTCACGACGACCTGCTTGAAGTAGCGAAACCCTAGAATCCAAAACTCTGATCCCAATTGTTACGTAACAAACTCACAAAATAGAATGATCCGGATTTAAACAGGAATACAACAAATTAGAGAGATAACCATAAATACAGATATGCAGTGGAAATAATACTTCATTTTATTAATGTAAAATACTGAAATATGCTTACAAACAATAATGGAAATAAACCAGCTAGGGCGATGGTAGCTTATCTCTGAGAAGAGATGTGGTGGCTACATGCCTCCGAACTATGTTACAATGAGGTTCAAAGGCCTATTTATTGTTGAGAAACAATGGAAAACCCTAAACATCCAAAAACCTAACCCTAGAATATGAAACACCAAAATGTGGGTCTCGTTTGGGCAAATTGGTACATCAACTTCCCAGGGTTGTAACTTTGGCATACGACTCCGTTTGATGCGTACAATATCTCGTTAGAAAGATCTATTCGAGAACTACAACTTTTGGAAGAGAAAAATTGGTCCATTCCCAGTTTTCCCAAAAAACATCGTTTAGGGCCTTAAAACGGCTCCGGAAGTTCAGGACCCAAAAAATTGCTAAAAATAGTAAATTGTGCTACAATTAAGGAAATTGAAAAGCTGAAAGGAACAATGGTGGGGGTCCAAGTGGACTTGGTGGGTGGCCACCAATATCCACCTGGATCATTCCTCCCCCCTTAGGAACCAATGGTCCCCATTGCGTTGAGTTCCTCCATGAAATGAGGAAACTTTTGCTGAACTTGGTCCCTAGTGAGCCACTTGCCCTGGTGAAGGAGTTGGCTTGCTTTGACAACTCGATACAGTTGGATATTCTGCTGGCGAGTGTGCTTGATTTGTGTGTCCATAATCCGATCAGTTGCAGCTTGTTCCATGCAATCTAGATTTAACTCTATGGGTGTGAGTTGTTCTGCAATGTCGGATGTGTCTAATAATGGTGGAAAGTATGGCCGAAGGCGGTCCACATTGAACACTGTGTGCAGGCTAAGGAATGGGGGAATGCTGAGCTCAAATGAATTGTCTCCCAGAGCCTTGGTAATGGTGTAAGGACCATATCAGAGTGGTTTGAGTTCCCGATAGGCTCCGGTAAGATGTTCCTTTTGCAAATGCAACTAGACTTTGTCGCCCACCTGAAACTTGTGTGGCACCTAATGTTGATCATGTCGTTGTTTGTACTTGGCATTTGATTTCTCCAGAATGTCATGGAACTACTGGGGAATATGTTGGATGTGCTCAATGAAGCTGTTTGCCTTATTTGTTTCAGACTGGACATGAGCCGAATCCGCGTGAGTATCTGCAATGGCATGGCCACATGAATGGGACATAGTGGCTGGAATCCCAAGCCCACCTGAAAAGGGTTGTGGCTAGTCAAGCTGTGGAGAGATCGGTTGTAGCTGTGCTGAACGTAGGGGAGGCTCTCGTCCCATGTGCATGGATGCTTTGAGTTGTACCTGTGCAGAATGTGTACAATCATCCTGTTGACAACCTCTGTTTGGCCATCAGTTTGAGGATGGAAGGCTGTGGACTTAGTGAGTTTGGTGTCCAACATCGACCAGAGACTAGACCAAAATGCACTGAGGAACTTGTTTTCCTGATCTAAGATGATAGACCACGGGATCGAAAAGTGTACCCACACTCGTTCAAAGAAGAGTTTAGCAGTGGCTTCTGCTGTGATATTCTCTTGTAGGCTGCCATAATGGCCATCTTCGAGAACCTGTCGACGACCACAAAAATAGAGTCGTTTCCATGCTTAGTGGAAGGAAGGCCTGACATGTAATCCATGGAGATGGATTCCCAAGGTCGAATAGGGGTAGGCAATGGGGTATAGAGGCCTTTCTTCTTGACGCTAGGTTTGGAAATGGCACAGGAAGTGCATGATTTGATGTACTTCTTGACATCCTATCACAGATTCGGCCAATAGAAATACTTCTATAGTATTGCCACCGTTTTCTCGACCCCGAAATGCTCAGCAGCCCGACTGTAGTGTGCTTCCCAAATCATCTTGGCTCGCTCACTTGAAGAAACACAAAGGTGACGCAGGTGGCATAACAGGGCATCTTGGAGGTGAAAATTTGGAGCATTCTGACCCTCCAAGAGTGTCTGGTATGTGTGGCTGAATTCTGGGTTGCTTTTGTAGAGAAGTGGCCAATTAGAAGTCTCGTTCCCACAAGAGTTGAGCACGGTGGTTAGTGTCATGATTGGTGGTCGACTGAGGCAATTTGCAACATTATTGGTGCTTCCCTTCTTATATTTGATATTCAAATGGAGCTGTTGCAGGTATGTGGACTACTTCTGGTGCCGATCATTCTACAATTTCCCTTGGGTCTCTATGAACTGGAGGGGTTGGTGGTCTATGTGGATGACTGTTTCCTTCCCCAAAATGTAATGTTTCCACTGCTGGCAAGCCTGCACAATGGAATACATCTCTTTGTCATAAGTGGGATACTTCTGGACTGTGTCTGAAAGTGTCTCATTGTGATATGCCACTGGATGCCCGTGCTAAGTAAGGACTACCCCCATAGCATAGTTAGAGGCATCTGTCTCGACCTCAAATGGTTGTTGCAAGTCTGGCAAAGTGAGCATTGGTGCAGAGCAGAGGCGATATTTCAACTCCGTGAATTCCTTCTATTGAGATTCAGACCAAAATAATTTTGCTTGTGCTCCTCCCTTGGTGAGTTGACTCAAGGGCCAAGTGATATGAGAAAATCCAAACACGAACCTGCGGTAGAAGTTGGCAAGACATATAAAGCTGCAGAGCTCTGTTAGAGTGGTTGGAGAAGGCCAATCCCGAATGACTTGGATCTTGGCTGGATCCACATGCACCCCCTATTCGTCAATAATGTATCCCAGATATTGAACCTGGGTCATGCCAAAAGTGCATTTCTCCAAAGTGGCACATAACTTGTGTTGCCACAGTGTTTGGAGAGCCTGCCAAATGTGGTGGAGGTGCTCTTCCTAACTCTAGCTAAAGATCAGGATGTCATCCAAGTATACCACTACAAATGAGTTGGTGAATGGATGCAAGATGTCATCCATTAGCCTCATGTAGGTTGCACGAGCATTCGTCAATCCGAAAGGCATAGCCAACCATTCGAAAAGGCCTTCCTTGGCGGCAGTCTTCCACACATCAGAGGGTTCGATTGGTACCTGGTGATATCCTGACTTCAAAACAATCTTGTTGAAATATTTTCCCCCCTTTAGTTGGTCCAAGAGGTCATTAATCCGTGGGATCAGGAATCTATTACATATAGTGATCTTGTTCAGCACCTGATAGTCAATACAAAGTCTCCAAGTCCCATCTTTCCTCTGTACCAACACGATCCGACTCCCATAGGGCGAGGAACTGGGATGGATGTGACCTTTCCATAGCAGCTCTTGAATCTGCCTCTTGATTTCATCGTTCTCTAGAATGGAGTGCCGATAGATTGGTCCATTCGACAACGGTGCACCTAGGGTCAGATCAATGGAGTGCTTGACCTAACTGTGCAAAGGAACCCCTGCGGGGGAGGTGAAAATGTCCTCGTACTCCTCCATGACCTTGTCCATTTGTAGTTGTCGTGCAGAGGGGCCCTGTCTGGAGGTCGTGGCCACCGTCTTCTTCTTTCCTTGAGGGTGTATCATTAGGAAAACAAATTTCTGAGTTTTGGAAATGAGCTTACTGCATTGTTTTGTAGTAACCAAAGAGATGGCAGTAGGCGGTGCTACCTCCGGTATCCTGTACAACTTATTTCCCAAACTAATAATAAAAACTCGGGGCCTTGATTCATACAGAGCATGTCACTTCCACAAGTTTGGTTGTCCTAATAAAAAATCACAAACTTCAAGGGGAGTAATGTCACACAATATCTCATCCATGAAGGGGTTGATGTTGTATGGAAGGCGAAACTGCTGGCTCACGCGAAGCTCCTGTCCTTGGTGAAGCCACCCGATGGTGTACGGTTGTGGATGTGCTGTGGTCGGTAAGCCCAGCCACTTCGCAACCTCTGTTGAAATGAGGTTCTTTTGGCTCCCGCTATCGACAATGAACTGTAGCAGGGATCCCTTTACCCACATCTAAGAGTGGAAGAGACGCCCCTCCTCCTTTGGATCTTCAGGTTCCTCCTTCTGGATCTTCACAATGGAAACAATGGTGTTGGGCTTCGCATCAATAATCTGCTTCCCTTTGTCATTCCCCTTGTCGGGTTCTGACTCAAAGTCGGAACATGCATCTGATTCTGAAACCTTTAGCTCAGCCACCAGTGATTGCTTGGCCTGGCAATCACTTGTGTTGTGAGTGTGATCTGGATTTAAACAGGAATGCAACAAATTATAGAGATAAACATAGCTATATAGCGGAAATAATACTTCATTTCATTAATGTAAAATACTGAAATATGCTTACAAACAGTAATGGAAATAAAATAGCTAGGGCGATGGTAGCTTATCTCTGAGAAGAGATGTGGTGGATACATGCCTATGAACTGTGTTACAATGAGGCTTGAAGGCCTATTTATTGTTGAGAAACAATGGAAAACCCTTAACATTCCAAAACCTAACCCTAGAAGATGAAATGCCAAACTGTGGGCCCCGTTTGGTTAAATTGGTACATCAACTTCTTGGGGTCGTAACTTTGGCATACAATCTCTGTTTGATGCGTATAATAGCTCGTTAGAAATATATATCCGAGCACTACCACTTTGGGAAGGGAAACATCAGTCCATGGACCCATGTTCCCCCCAAATTTCCCAAAAAATGTCATTTAGGGCCTAAAAATGGATCCGGAAGTTCAGGACCCGAAAAACTACTAAAAATAGTAAACTGTGCTACAATTTAGGAGACTAAAAAGACTGAACGAGATAGTTATGGGGGTCCAAATGGGATAGGTGGGTGGCCACCAGTATCCACCTGGATCAGAGTGGAGCTCTTATGGAACTCACACCATTTTCCCGTGTCCTTTTTCAGCTTCGTGGCGCTGTTCTTTGCTTGCAACTTTGGTGGGTTGTCTTGGGTTGCCCCGCCTTGGCTTTGTCCTTTGTTATGCGGTTTAGGGGCACCTTTCCCTTGCTTCGCATTCGCAAGTCCAAAGTCTCGCTTCTTCTGTTTAAACTTCTGCTCAACCTTGATAGCATATTGGTATGCTGTGCCGTGCGAGGGGATGTTCAAGAATTATATTTCTTCCTGGATGTACTTGTGTAGGCAGTCGCAATATTTGAGTATCAAATGCTGCTCCAAATCCTTGATACCAAACTTTGTGTAAAAGGTATAGAAAAGATTGGTAAACTTTGGCATGTCTTGGCCCTTCCTTGCTGCAGTGTGGTCCACTTTATATATTGATCCTCATAGCTTCCAACAGGGTAGTATTGCTCCTTGACGACATCTTGGAATGAATTCCAGGTGGGTGCAGCTGAAATAATGAGCCGATATTTTCATCCTTCTACTTGCAACAGGTTTCCCACCAGTCTTTGATGTGGGGGGCTTCTTTGAGAAGAGCGAAAACAATCTTTTCCCGACCCGAAAATTCATGAACAGAAAAATAACCCTCTAGCAGATTTAACCATTTATCTATGGCATTTGCATCTATCTGACCCTCGAATATGAGGATTTAAAAATTAACTTGTACCTTAAAGGGCATGGCATTTCTAGAGTAGCTGTTGGAAGTCGATGCATTGTCTCTGGGTAGCCGCTAAAGGATTTGGGTAAAGTTGTCCATCATCGCGTTCCTTTGTCGCTCGAGGGCTTCCTCGAGCAAGATTTTGATAGGATCTCTTGTCCCCTCGTCTTTCTTCTCGTCTACCATGGGAGGCCGTAGGGATTTGCGGGGCTGGTCTTCCAAAGGTTCGACCAGTTCAAGCCCTAACTCCTTATATCCTGACCTCGTTGGGGACATGCAAAGAAAAATGGAGAAAAAGCAGATCGCTCTGGATTTAAACATGAACACAACAAATTATAGAGATAACCATAAACACATATATGCAGTAGAAATAATACTTCATTTCATTAATGTAAAATACTGAAATATGCTTACAAACAGTAATGGAAATAAACTAGCTAGGGCGATGATAGCTTATCTTTGAGAAGAGATGTGGTAGCTACATGCCTTTGAACTGTGTTACAATGAGGCTCGAAGGCCTATTTATTGTTGAGAAACAATGGAAAACCCTAAACATCCAAAAAACTAACCCTAGAAGATGAAACGCCAAACTGTGGGCCCCGTTTGGGTAAATTGGTACATCAACTTCTCGAGGTTGTAAATTTGGCATACGATCTCCGTTTGATGCGTACAATATCTCGTTAGAAAGATCTATCTGAGAACATCTGTCCATGGACGCATGTTGCTCCCAATTTTCCCAAAAAACATCGTTTAGGGCCTCAAAACGGCTCCGGAAGTTCATGACTCGAAAAACTGCTAAAAATAGTAAGTTGTGCTACAATTAAGGAAACTGAAAAGCTGAAAGGAACAATGGTGGGGGTCCAAGTGGACTTGGTGGGTGGCCACCAATATCCACCTGGATCATAAAAGAAAATATAGAACATCGAATTCAAAATCAGCCTCGTCGATGGGGAAACCTCATTTACATTACACAAATGAACAATTCTTGGATGATACAACTGACAAGACCTCTTTTCTATATATAGGAGTCTAAGGGGTCAAAATATAGTCAAATACGACATAACAATAATAATGTAAGGGCACAACTATAACAATAGTGGGCTTCTATAGGGCACAATAATAATAATATGGGGAAAACATGGGCACACCAATAACAATACATGGATACAATGACAATACTAATAAGGGAATGCACTAGTCAGATTTGTCCTTGAGCTTTGTCTTCACCTAGATTCTGATACCATGCTAATTTTAGTTAACAATGGTATGTTCTATGCTTAGGATAATTTACTTCAATGTTTCTTAGCAGCCCAATAAAAATTTCCAATTTATAATCACATTGAGAGTAAAAGTAGATAGAACATGAAACAAAATGAAGAAGACAAGCCAAGACAAGAGGATACCAGATTTGGTGGATGTCAGGGAAAAACCCCAATGTGGAGAAACCCTTTGATCAAATATTCTTATTATTATATCAATTTTTTAGTAGAGAGAGAGAATGAAAAATGCAAATTGACTTACCCAATTCAAAGTCAAGACAACCCTGCAAATTTCTGCAGTCAACTGCAGTCAAACTTCAGCCCTAACTAGAAAAGTCATAGTTGGTCAAAACAACAATAGAATTTCGTCAAAATAGCTCGACCTTCCTCAATAATACTTGGACTGATCAGGAGGTCAAAGTCAGCCCAAAGCAATGACAAATTCAATGGTCAAACTTGGTCAAACTATTGTTTGAAATATGTGGTCAACCTGCAAGTTTGGTCTGTGGTCAAAGTGCTCAGAATGCCTTGATTTATGTGCCAAAATATGTGGCCTACTGAGTCAGAAATAACCCCAAAAATTCGAAATCAAATGATTCTTGGAAGGTCACAGTCAATGCTCATCAAACTGCAAAATTTCTGTGATTTTGAACCATACAATTCTATCTGTAATTTCGTCCTCCTTGTGCCACACATGGGAGAGATAATGCCCAATGATGTATAAACTAATGAGGAAGGAGAGAGAATGTGTGAGAGATGAAGATGCCAAATGAGGTGGGAGGACGCTTGTATTTATACAGGTCGATGAGGGTGAAGAGTCATGTTTATCGGGCTTCACGAGCCTACATGATGATGTGACCAACCTGAACAAATTGTACATGATTGGGCATAAATTCAAAATCATACTTCTCCTTGGCCAAATGAGATGATCTTTCTATCAATATTGGTCCTATTGAAAGAAGGAATCTAATGCAATCATCATTTCCATGAAGAGAGTTATGCCAAGGTGGAATTTGGCCCTAGTTTCCAATTAAAAAAAAAAATCACTAAGGAGTTTTGCCAATTTTTGGTGATATTAAATAGAAGGAGAAAACATTATTTTGTGGGAGAAAAGTGGAAATTATTATTTTAATAAGGAATGGAGGCAAAGTAATAATTTATTAGTTGAAGGTGAGGACCACCAAGGGAGAAGGATAACTATTATAAATAGATCTTGGAGGCCTTCATTTGGTATCTTTTGATTATTTGACAACTTAACAATAGTTCTCTTGAGTTGCTTAGCCAAGACAACCTTTGCTGTTAAACACAAGGAAATTTCGAGCAAGAATTCTACCCTCATTTCGGAGAACTTTGAGTGTACTCAGCAGTATGAATTTCTTGAGCGTAGAGGTATTTTTATGGAGCAAATTGTGGGAGCACATGCAGGTTAGAGGCTTCGAGATTTTGCAGGGAGTTTTATTATTTATTTTTAGACCGAAGTTTGGACAATGATTCACCAGGATGGATTGGAGGTTATTACCTGAGTCTATTTTTCTATCTTTTGGAAGGGACACATAATCTATTTGACTAAGTGTTGATCGAGGGTTTAAAGAAGTGGAGTCAAGAGAGATAGGGGGTATTTCTCAGAGGAGAATTTAGCCAAAGCTACTGTTATCCTCTACGATTTCCTAGGCTGAGGAGTAAATCGAAGAAGGTAGCCTCAAACCACTTTCAGTTTAGTAGCTAGCCCTACTGAACTAGAGAGGGATCTCTCTAAGGATTTGTCAATGAATAACTAAAGGAATAATGTTTTAGGCTAGATATACAAGTCTTGTTTGAGTATCTGAGAATTTAGGGTTTTTTAATTCACTGGACTAGGGATTAGAACAGGTAATTAGGTCAAGGTATCAAGTGTACAATAACAGGTATAAATAGGAGCTAGATATCAATGTGTTACGGTGAACTTAAGGTTTTTGTCAATGTAGTATAGGTCTAAGAGTTTAGGAGAACATAATGAGAATGCATAAGCATGAATTCATTAGTTATAGATGAAAATAAACACAAGCATGATTTTCCACATAAACAAAGCTTAAATCGATGAATTTTTTCTATATGACTGTAAGGAAAAACACAAGAAGAAGATAAAGCATGAAAATGGAGATGATTTCATCAATTAGACACTGATCTGAAAGAGAAACAACTCCATAGACTCACTAAACAAGTATTCCTGAAATGTAGCTACAACTGCTCGTTGATTAACTATAAGAAAACATAAGGTACAAGCCTCTCTAGAAAATTCCAACCCCTCTCTCTGAATGAGAAATGATACATATAGACTCAATCAAACAACTTCCCCACCTTCAAGAGTCAAATTCCTAGGTTGTGGAACCGTTTCCAAGGTTCTCTCAACCAACAGGTGAGAGTGAGAAGGTCAAATACAAACTCTTCTCTTAGACACTATTTTGAATTTTGCTTCCTTTATGAGGCCTAATTAACAATAAAAACAACCTATCAAGTCTATTTATTCATGATTACGTCATCTAACCTTGAACTACTGCAATTACATCATTAATTTTCACTTTGACCAAGTCAAACTGAAAAACTAGTAAATTACATAATGAAATTTTAAATAAAAACTCAGAAATTTGCAAAAGCGTAGCGCCAACTTTGAGCCCAATTTTAGGTGCCTTCATGAAGTCAAAATTGAGATCTGAGTGAACGGTCAACTAGCCTTGCTTGTCTAGTTTCCATAACACCTTGAACTTTTGAAAATCACCCATGGGAAGGCCTTCAAAACTCATTCTCCCAATGTTTCTCCAGAAGCACAACGCCTATAAAAAAGAGTG
>APFE031575818.1:218916-256285 GCA_000404065.3 Pinus taeda | reverse complement strand
AATAGTTCTGATTGAAGTCATTTTCACAACAGGAGAAAATATCTCATCAAAGTCTATACCCTTTTTCTGTGCAAACCCCTTCACCACAAGTCTAGCTTTGTACCTTTTTCTACCTCCATCTTCTTCCTTTAGCCTGTACACCCATTTATTCTCCAACGCTGTTTTACTTGTAGGCAACCTGACTAAGTCCCAAGTCTGGTTATGTGCTAAGGAGTCCATCTCTTCTTTCATGGCTTGCTCCCACTTCTTCCTGGTTTCTACCTGCATTGCTTCTTCATAACATTTTGGTTCACTAGAATCAATCAACAATACATAATATAATGAAGTAGAGTATCGTTCAGGGGGTCTACTTATCCTAGTAGATCTTCTAACACCACTTTCAGGTGTTTGAGGTGCTTGTTGCTGTTGTGGTTGTTGTTCTAGCTTTTGATCATTATGATTTTCAGGCACCATCACTTTTCCTATGATATCGTCAAGCACTGTGTATTCTCTGTTTTCTTTTTCCTGTTTCTTTTCCAGCAACTCATTCTTATACAAGACCTTTTCATTGAATATTACATCTCTTCTCCCAATGATTTTGTGATTTTCATAATCATATAAGCGATAACCAAAATCATTAACACCATATCCAATAAAGGTACATTTCTTTGATTTTGCCTCAAGCTTTGTTCTATTTTATTTATTAATGTGGAAAAAGGCTTCACAACCAAAAGTCTTTAAAAATGAGTAGTTTACCGTTTTATTTGTCCATGCCTCCTCTGGAATACCACCAACCAAGGAACTTGAAGGCCCTCTATTTATTAGATAAACAACAATGTCTACAATATCTGCCCAAAATTGTAAAGGAAATCCTGCATGCAATCTCATGCACCTTGCAGACTCCATGATTGTCCTGTTCATCCTTTCTGACACACCATTTTCTTGTGGTGTTCCTGGAACTGTCTTCTCTCTATGAATTCCATTCTCTAAACAATACCTATCAAACTCTTTACTGCAATATTCACCTCCATTATCTCATCTGAGACACTTCAAACTTTTCCCTGTCTCATTTTAAACCAAAGATTTCCATTTCTTGAAAGTATCAAATACATCAGATTTATTTCGAATGCAATAAATTCAGGTTTCTCTCGTTGCATCATAAATAAAAGTAACATAATAACGATAGCCACCAAGAGATGATACCTGAGCAGGTCCCCATACATCTGTATGCACAAGCTCTAATTTTTCGCTCTTCTTTTCTTTCCCAACTCTAAGGAATCTGAATCTCTTCTGTTTTCCATAAACTTGGCAACAAATTTCTTGAGTGAAGAATCTGCATCCCCTTCTCACTCATGTGCCCGAGCCTATGATGCCACAATTCCGTATCTTCTCATGTAGAGGTTAAAGCATTAACAAAATTAGAAATACCATTGCATAAATACAATGTACCAGCCTTTTCTCCTTTCTTTATTACCAGGGATCATTTAGTGACCTTACAGGTTTTATCTGTGAAAGTAGTTATGCAACCTTCACCTCCCAACCACCCTGTTGAAATTAGATTTTTCTTCAGATCTGGAACATGCCTTACCTCCTTCAATAGCCATTGATTTCCATTCTACTGTTTATGAAAACTGTACCCATTCCAACGATTTTATAGGGTTTATCATCACCCAATCGAACTTGTCCAAAATCTCCTTGAACATAATCATGAAATGTTTCTTATTAGGTGTGGCATGGAATGAGGCCCCTGAGTGTACCACCCGGGAATCAATAATATTTTCTAATGAAAGAATCAAAGCATATTGCAACACATCACCTGTTACATTCGCTTCTTGATTGTTTTCTTGCTGCGCATCTACTTCTTTTCCCTTCCGAGACTTGCAGTCTTTCTTCCCACATTTCCAGTACGCTATCCCCGATCTGAACTTGGATCTGCCTTTTCTTGAATTACTACGATATCCATAGCTCTTTCCTCTTTCCATTTTTCTTCCCCTAGTCTCTACAGTCAAAGCATTACCTGATGTCTCACCGAAGCTTTTCCGTCACATTTCCTCGCTAAGGATTGCACCGACAACATCATAAAACTTTAAAGTACTAGATCCAGAGACAGAGTTACTAATGGCCATAACTAAACCATTCCAACTTTCTGGCAATGAGCAAAGAAATAACAGAGCCCTAACTTCATTATCAAAATTTACCCCTACAGAACTTAACTTATTTGTAACTGTATTAAAATCATTTAAATGGTCTGCAACAGATCCACCTTCTGACATATTCATATTAAATAAACGCTTCATAAGAAATGCCTTATTTGAGGCTGAGGGTTTTTCATATAGTTTGGCCAATGCCAACATTCAACCCTATGTTGTCATTTCCTTTGAAATATTAAATGCTATCGACTCCGCTAGGCACAGCTGTATTGTTCCAAGTGCCTTCCTGTCGAGAATATCCCATTCCGTGTCTGTCATACTTGTCAGCTTCTTTGTCTTTCTGCTCAATGGTAGGTACAGATCTCTCTGATACAGATAATCTTCCATATGCATCTTCCACAACTCGTAGTTTTGGCATTTGAATTTTTCGACCCTAAACCTACCATCTTCTTCCATTTCTCCCACTCGAACCAGGAACCCTTCTGTCCTGCGAGTTTATCAGCTAAATAGACCTTTGGCTCTGATACCAGTTGTTAGGAAATTATATATTACAGAGCAATGGAACACATAAAATATTGCAGAAATATAAACACAGAAAACGCATAAAACAAGAGAGACACAGATATACGTGGTTCACCCAGTTTGGGCTACGTCCATGGAGACACAACCAATCCTTCCTTTTATATTATCTAGCAAACTGAAGAGATACAACCTACAACAGATCCGCTGTAACACCCTCTTTACTCTTAATCTCCTCTCTCTTCCTCACTTAGAATACAAATATACATAGACGCAATACAATTCCCTCATATATAGTGAGAGGTTGCCTTCTAGGGAAAAAACCCTAAATTAAACATAACTTCTACCGTCAGATCATCTGCCTAATGAACGACCCAGATTGATTAGAAATTAGTAGACTTTTACAAGGAAATTTTACATCTATTTTTAGCTTCGGGGGCACTGCCCCTGAACCCTCGTTGAGGGACTGCTGGCCCCCGGACCCCCGCGGGGGGAAAAACTCCCCCCTGCATCCCCCTGCGTGGATGGGCGTACAGTCTTCCTGGGGTATACATCTGGCTGAAACCTTTGAATACAGAAGATACAGGCTCCACACCCAACATCCTTTAGCTTATTTTTCAACTGCTTGAGCTTGATGTTACATATCATGTTTCTGGTTTGATAATGGTGTGCCATGTGCCTCAATAGCTAATTATCCCTGTTGGCATTGTCAAGAAGCTGTTCTAAGTGGTTATTTACCTTACTTATCCAATACTCTCTATCCTCATTGATCTCCAAGGCAATTCTATCCTCCATGTCTAGATCTTCATTTAGAAGATTATGTCCTTTCTCCTCCTTCAATTCCTTTTTGAGTCCCTTGGTCCTTGGCCTCTTTTTCCAAACTTGTTTTTTAGGTTCCTCATGTACACCAAGTTCCAACACTTCTTTACCTTTGCCTCCTTATTGTAGTGTCTTTCTCCATGATCAACTGTTTGGCCTTAAGCTGACTGTTTTCTTGCTCAAGGAAGGAAATGATGAAATGAGGGAGTTAGGGAAGGGAGATGATGATAGGGGAATTTTGGGAGATGGATAGGGGTTATAGAAAACTTAGGAAGTTTTAATAGTGCCAACTTGCATATCACTTTTGTATGCTTTCCACTAATCCAAATCACTATCTTAAGGTACCATTGGAAATATTAGGATGTCTACTACACAATAGAGTCCTTAAGCATTGCCAACACCGACTTCAAATCCATGAAAATCTGTCTTGAAGTCAAATTGTTCGGAAGTGTAACAACTCTCCTGTTGCAAGTGTAGTTTGGGAATTTCTCTCAAATCACAATACCTGTGCATAAAATGAAGGAGGTTTTTTTCTTTGGACTATCACTGACAAAAATATCTTTCACTTTCGTAAATTTCTTCTCCATTTGGTTAGAAACATATTTTGAAGAAAAATGGCCCTATGAGAAATGATGAGATGAGGTAGTGTACTACAAAACTGTCTTATTTGAAATAAAACATTACCTTTATCTTTATTTTGCTTTCCCTAAGCTGCTAACTCCCTTTACCCACTGAATTACATGATGGACAAGTTTTTTTTTTTACCTATGGTATCATGATGACACATGGAGTGAAACCCTAGACGATGACCTAAAATGAGAAATTTAACCATTTCATGACCCAAGAAACTTAAATGAAGATTTGATACCTCAAAGAAGATAATGACCATGATGAGTGATGAAGACCATGAGTAAGTGAAGGGAGCAACAATGACCAAGACATTAATAGCTAGTGACCAAATTTTTATTTGAAGATTTACTGAAATGACAAAAAATTGACTTGACACCCTAGCAATACCTTGTAAGAGCATATTTGATCACTGCTGATAGGCTGAATTGACTGATACTAATAGCTGGGAGAAATTTCCCTTGTTAGATTTGGGGATAATTCGATAGTATCAAAATCATGGGGTGTTTTCTGGCTAGATTGGGCAATTCACAATTGTTGGGGGTCACCGGGGGTCGATGGATTCAGTCCAAACCCTTTCTGGGTTTTTTTGGGTTTATTGAGAGGAGTCTCCAACTAATTTTACATAATTTTTTGGACAATATTAGGGCCTAAAAGATTCATTCTTATAGCAGGGTGTATTGCTGATTAACTGGTAAATTTGCATCACTTTGTGGGTTTAGTTTTGGCTTGGATTTGGGCCAAACCCTTTCTAGGTATTTTTGGGTATGAAGAGTGGAGCCTATGGATATAATTTTAGGATGATCCAGGAATTCTTCAAAGCATAATATTCAGTCCCATTCTAGCAGCAACAACAATAATTGCCTTGGTAGTGCATAATTCTAGTTTGGGCCAATATTTCCTCCATATCATAGTTGTCTCACCTGGGTTTTGCATAACTTGGATTAGCAAGCCCAGGTTCCATTTTCCTTACTCATTGTACTCATCATTCTCAAGATTAATAAAATGGCTCAACTGTTTTGTTTTATTTTCCTGGTGTTTATATATGCATGTGAGATATCTGTTTATGGTTGTTGTTCCTTGTACATGTTTATGTTATTTTCAATAAATTTTCAATTTAGAATTATAGTGGTATCAAAGCATGATCTTGGCTAGTTTTTGGGAATCTAGAAATATCATCAAGGTGCTGGGCATGTATGCATAGTGACGGGTTAAACCATAGAAAAACCAATGGCTCAATGAAGATTCAATATGTAGGAATTTTGGGGTGGATTTTACTGTGACGATGAGAGTTTGATCTAGTTGAGGGAGTTGATAGACCATATCCATCCCCAACCTTACAACAAAGACAATAGAAGTGCACATGTCATTGGGGTACAACCATTTTCACCATATGGGAAAGTTAATAGAATGAGGGCAATAGACCTCTACAAAAGGAGTGGATAGGATAACAATAGTTAGAGGGTAAGATTGGGGGGCACTTTTATTAGTGGAGACCTGGCTTTAGATATCAGGAGCTTGAGGAAGTGGTTGAGCATGAGGCAGAGGCCACATACTATTGTGAGGAGTACATAGATACACCCAATGTGATGCAAGAGTCACCCTTGTTGGAGATCCCCATGCTAGCTCTGGTTGACACCTCAGTGGAGAGAGTAGGGCATACACGAAGAGGGTCATCCGTTGAGGAGGTGCCACCTATGGATGATGTTCTGACAGTTGATGAGGTACCCAAATCTGTGACCGAGTTTTTAGACAATGAATTCTTAGAGCATATTGATGAGGTTCCTAGAGACACATATGTCATTGACAAGGTTCTATAAGACTTAGAGAGCTCCAAATACGTGACCAAGTTTACAAATGATAACCAACCACAAAATTTTTGTCAGGTCCAGGAATAAATTTTTGCATTGAAAAAGAAGCCATGACAGTACGAGAGGCCATTCTGTAGCAAAATGAGGAGATGGAGGGCATGAGAGCGGTTTGTGCTTATTCAATGACCAAACTGATTTGCATTGGGGAACAATTGGATTCTCTAATGGTACAACTAGAGTACACATTAGAGTGTCAAAGCATCCCTATTTAGACATACACAAATAGGGCTTGTAGCACTCGCAGGTTGTCTCTACACATTTGAGAGGGAGAGGCACAATTACCTAAACAAAGTATATGTGTTGAACAAACCAGTGAGACGAGACGACATGAGCTATGTAGAGTGCAACATTTGTAGGTTGGAGGGCTAGTTCCATGTGCGGGGGTTTATGATTTCGATCCTTCCCTTGGGGTTGGATAGTCAGAGATTCTAAGTTGGTACCTGGTGGATTGGGGTAGGTGTATGGAGTTAGTCATAGGGCAAAGTGAGAGTCAACAAGTGTGTTCAGGAATCAAGGATACTAGAGGCCCAAGTTAGCATTGGGATCAAGGTGGGACTACCTACTATTTAACATATACATAGATTGACTATGGTGTTGGTGGTATAGTTGACCCAACAATTGAGTGCACACATTTTCTAGAGAAGTTTCACTCAACACCAATGGCTAGTCAGTTTATGAGGGGATTCCATGGGTCATCTAGTTATGTTAGTTGTGCGTGGGTCACAAGATGATCAACACACTCTGGCAAGAGATTATCGGAGGCGGTGGCATTGGCAAGTCACTAGAAATTTCCTTGAATGGGGATAGGAATTCTCCACATTTATGTGGGGCACAAAGGACATAAAGGAGCATAGTAGTGGTGACATCACTACTAGTACCTAGGGAGATTCACTTCTCTGGTCCCTTAGGGAGGATTTATAGGAGAGATCCATTGATAAGAGGGTATGGTGATGCAATGGTGGAGGTGATGATTTCAGTTGGGTGCGAACCGACGTGTATTGTCACAACTTTAGGCCATGACATCTAGGGATGTGTAGAAACATCTAGCGTTGAGCAATAGTTTGTTGGTGGGCATGGAGATGCATGGTGATGTGATGTAATGTGTTGGATTGCACTGTGGGGTAGGAGGAGTGTCTCAGATCACATTGAGTAAACATATGGAGTGACAGGTATAGTGACAAAGGCAGGACACAAGATGGTACAAGATGGTATAACAGTAGCAGGGGGTATCCAGTGGTGTAGAAGGACATGTCGATGTTTATAGTAGCATGCCAAGAAGTATGAGGATACTTGGTGGTATGCATTGGCATATGGTGTGACACAATGGGATCTTGGAGCGTCACCTCCAAGGAAACCCATGGGCAAGGACATTAGGGGTACTATTGGGTGCAACAACCAGGATCAATGAGGATTGTGTTGAGTATTTGGGGATGCCATGTTCAACGGAGACATATATTTGATTTTTTTATCAGCATATCTGAGGTAGAGAGATGGATGTCCATGTGATTACTCTTCAGTATCCCTGCAGACTCTTGATCATACCCTTGAAAACCTACCCACCCATCCTCTCCAATATTGCTTACAGTCACAGAGCATTTGGATGCTACCTCTTGATTCTCTTAGTACATGAAATAGGACATGGGAGGCTCACCCTAGGTAGTTGGATGAGACACAATGTGTCATGGGTAGGAGGGAGAATCTCCAGTTGAGACATTTGGTGAGTGCAAAGATACATGCTTAGGGATTGCGTGGTTTACTGCCAAGGTAACATATGTTCCAACACTAGGCTGATACTTAGGGAGGTGATTGTGAGGGAGTTGCATGATGCACTTTCCGCGAGACAGTCTAGGGTATTATATGAGCATGAGGTGCATTGGATGGCATACAATATCTACAAGAAAATGTTTAGACTCTAGGCAGTATTGAGGTGCAATTTCAGGAGGCAGGATAGCATATTTCACTGTGTGGTCTAGTAGAAGCAAGGAATATTGGCATGTGTGGGAAAAATGATTAATACTTGGGATCCATTTATCAGATACACAAAAGGGTTAGAGACGAGACACATAAGGGTCCCAACAACTAGAAGTAGGTCACTATTGCAGGGAGGGAGGTTTGGGAGTTGTGTATCTCTAGTATGGCTATGGGATCCAGGGATCTAGTTGATTAATATGACACTCCATTCTATGATGAGAACGATCATGGGAGAGGGTGATCTTGTTCACCTTGGGTGTAATGCATGGGATATTGCCGAAATCTTCGTTGTATGGCGAGGTAGATTTATCCTATTTTTTCACAAAACCGAGATTGATAGTGGATGAGTGAACATTGACATCATGGAGATGCTTGGGAAAGATAAGTTTGACCTTCACATATTTTCCACCATCATGGTTTAGGAGGGGAGGATACTTTATAAGCATCATGGGAAGTTTGTCATAGTTAGAGTGGTGCAACATCAACATGGTGGCACCCTTCTGAGACTAGTTGTAACAACCTTGGTAAAAATTCCATGTAATAAAACTTAACAAAGGAGAAATAAGACCAGGGTCAAGGGACACGTATTCCAAGCTGAATGTTGGGCAAGACATCTTAGTATGGGTGTTGATTCAGTTTATAATGGCTAAAGGAAATTGTGAAAGGCAATGGAAAAAGCTTTGGAAAGGCATAATGGAATTTTCAGACACATTTATTTATGAAAACAATGGAAATTAGGAGAAAAGTAAGGTGAAAGGTCACATGTGACATGTGAGGAGGAGGAGAGTGAATGAGGAGAGGATGTCGATTACTATAGGTTTCCGTAAGGGTTTAGGGTAAAACCCTAGGTTTTTTTTGTAGCCTTTCACATTTACTAGAGAAACATACCCATCGCTGAGAGTATTGCCCTCTGTTCTCATTGTTGCCTAGTCTGTCACTTTCTGAATGTCTGTTTCAGCTTGTATTATGGGAAAATTGATGGATATTGAAGAGATCTATTATTTCGAGGATCCACAGCTGGATCGTGTCATTTTCGGGCACCCAAGTTTCTCTTCGTTGGCAGCTAGCCCTAGTCTCCCGTCCGACCCTTTTTCGCTGAACTCGTCGCCGGTGGTTACCTTACCAGAGCATTGTTCTGCACCTCCATTAATCGGATATCTCTCTATAGAATCCCCTGCTCTGGATGTTCCTCCTTTATCCCCTGGAACTTTACACATTCTGACTGTGAATACGCCTCCATCATGTTCATTCGACCCACATCCGCCCTTTACAACTTTCCTCACTGCGACGTCTGCTGGTTTCCATACCTCGGTGGCCCCAAAACCTTCTTTACCCGTCCTCTCGCCGTTGGGCTATTTCGAGACACCAACTGTCAAGGATAAGTCTGCAAAATCCATCCCTCTGGAAGGTTCCCCTGACCCTTTGGAAGATCATCCATTTGCACCTCGCTTAGGGAAGAGAAAAACAAAGTGTGTGAAGATGACCTCCAAGGATATTACGACTCGATTCAGCGAGACCTTTGCAATTGGGGAAGCAGCATATATGGCTAGCACAATATTTGTCGGACATGTTCACGGTAGGGCATATTCGACCACCAGGCTCACTTTATGGGTCAAGGAAATCTCAGGTGGATTACTCAAAGAACTGCGTGAGGTGCAGGTTCTACCTAGGGATTGGTTTGCCCTTCACTTTGCGAAGGAGAATTATATAGATTTGGTTCTTGCCAGGTAATGGCACATTGGGATGGCTCCGGTTCTCCTCAAGAGATGGAGCCCTCTTTTTGATCCTGAGCGAGAACAAATTGGGGCTAGACCCCTATGGGTGCGCTTTCCAGGACTCCCTCTATAGTATTGGTGCGAGGAGGTCTTCATCAGAATCAGGAATGCCCTTGGTACATATCTGGACCATGATCACACCTTTGTGGAATCAAGAAATAGAACCCTCACCCGCATCTTGGTCCATTTGGACACTTGCGAGGGTTTGGAGGAGAAGATTACGCTTCAATGGGGGAATATACCAGGATCTAGATACTAGACTACGAAGGGGTTCCTTTCCACTGTCGACGGTGTCACAAGGTGGGACATATATTTAAAGATTGCCCCCTTAATAAGAAACTAGAGGATAACCCTAAAGCGTCTTCTGCACCATCCAAGATTGACTTTCCAGCCATCCAGCGCACATCTGCTACGAGCCCTATTCCTCTGGTCAGTAATCCTCCTCCTAAGGTAGTGGATGAGGAACACAGACATATCTCACCGTCTCTCACTAGGTCTCGAGTAGCTGCTGAAGCCACTAAAGCTTTGGGTACTCCTCTTACCCCTCTTATCTCTTCTATTTAACATTGATCCTCTTATGTTGCACCTTCCATTACTGTGGCACATTGCACTATGTCGTCCTCCCCTGTTATTGCACCTACCACTCCCTCTCTGCATTCATTATCCACATCCTCCTCCTCACCATATTCATCATGGGTTTCGAAATCTGATCATTACAATCTCCAACCCTGTTCACTATCTATCAGCACTCTGGTACATCTTGCCGGATTGGGTCTCACTATTCCTAGTCCGGCCTCTCTGTCATCTCGGGGAAGAAAATCTAATCTATCCAATGCTATCAGATGTGCTGGAGCTGAAGTCGCCTCTGGCCAGCAATTTAATCTTGATGGGGTTCTTAGAGCATTGAATACCCCTGATAGCATTCCCCCATGAAATGTCTTTCTTTTAATTGTAGAGGCATGGCTAGTGCCTCCAAGAAGCTAGCCTTGCGCAAATTTTTTGAGAATAAACCTGTTGATATTATCTTGCTGCAAGAAACCCTAGGTTTGGCTGATCACATTACCAACTCCCTGAACTCTATTTCTCTGGGATGGATCTATATGGCAACGGATGCTGTGGGGAGAGCCGGTGGTCTTGTCATTGGATATAATCCCAGAACCATCAGATTCAATGCATCTTAGGGAGGCCATGGTTTCCTGGGTTTAGATCTGTTTTCGATAGAGCTTGGAACCAACCTACAGGTTGTCAACATTTATGGTCCTTGTCACAGAGGGAGCTTTTCTGGTAGCACCTACTTGGCCTCTCCATTTTCTCATATGATCACATCATTATCGGAGGTGATCTCAACGTCTCCCTAGGTTGTAGTGAATCCTGGAGGTCTATGGCACAAGTGGATTCAATCTCGGTGTTTATGACTAATCTTTTGGAGCGTTTTAACTTGATGGATGTCCCTATGAACAAGCCTCTTCCTACATGGAGGAATGAAAGGGTGGGTGAGGCAGCCCTTGCTTGAAGATTAGATAGATTCATTATGAAGGGGCCCCTATTACAACAGATGCATCACTTTAAACAATGGGTGGGAACAAGGGGTATCTCAGATCACTCCCCCATTTATCTAGAGATATTGGGGCTTCACAATAAGCCAAAATCCCCTTTCAAGTTTAACCATGTCTGGCTTCAGGACCCTACTTATGTTCATATGGTTTCAGACTTATGGGCTGCAAACCCGATCGATAGATCTGACTCCTTGGCAAAAGGTTTCTGTTTAAACTTGTCCAAGCTCAAGCATCTTTCTATTAACTAGGCTAGAGAAAAGCACGAGAGGGAGATTTCGACTCTATTACACATAGAATCCGAGCTCAGCTCTCTGCTCGATGAGCGAAGCCTAGGGTTTATCACTGCTAAAGACACATATCATGTGGTTGAACTTGAGAACCAGAAGGCTCAGATCCTGAAGGAAAGAGAGGAATCCATCCTTCTTCAGAGTAGGGCCATATGCTTAAAAGCAGGGGATGAAAATACAAGGTTTTTTCAGAACTATGCAAAAGGTAGAAAGTTAACAAACACCATTTGGAATCTACGCGTTCCTGAGGGAGGAGTGGCTAATTCTTTCAATAAACTCTCCCATCTTGGCTCTACTCATTTCAAGAATCTATACAAAAGTCCTCCTGGTTCGAATCTTGCTGATATCATTAATGTAGCTGGTCACTTCCCCAGATTTGTTAATGAGGATGAGGCAGAGGAACTTTTCACTCCTGTGACCTGGTGAGCTCGAAGGAACACTAAAATGGTTCAAAAAGGACAAGAGCCTGTGACCAGATGGCTGGACCATAGAATTCTACCTCATTTTCTATGATCTCTTGGGACAAGATCTGCTGAAAGTCGTGGAAGAGTGTAGATTGTTTGGATCTCTATACAATGCCATCAACTCTACTTTCATTACCCTCATTCCTAAGTCCGACACCCCATCCTCCTTTAATGACTATAGGCCCATCTCTTTGTGCAATTGTCTATACAAAATCATCTCCAAGATCATTTCCAGTCGCCTCCATCCTATTCTCTCTCGACATATTGCTCCCTAGCAATTTGCTTTTCTTGAACATCGACATATTCATGAAGCTATTAGCTCGGCCCAATAAGCCATTCACACAATCTGGACCAAACACCAAAAAGCCATTATTATTAAGATAGATCTGGCAAAAGATTTTGACTCTATTAGTTGGCTTTATATTAAGATGATCCTTATCCATTTGGGCTTCCCCCTCAATTTCATCACTTGTATCATGGCCTACATTACCTCTCCCACCTTCAGTGTTCTCAATAATGGGTCTGCATCTCATTTTTTTCACTCTGAGAGGGGGCTTAGACAAGGATGCTCCCTCGCACCTCTCCTTTTTTGATTTTCATGGATGGTCTTAGTCGATTGATTGCATCGGCTAAGAGAGATGGTAATCTTTGTGGACTCAAGATATCTAATGACTGCTTTCTCACCCATCTACTTTTTTTGGATGATGTTCTTATTTTTCTTGATGGAAGTACTCGGGATTCCTGCTCCTTTTCCAATATTCTCTCTCTCTTCTCATCTGCTACTGGGATGTTAGCCAATCACTCAAAATCTACCATTACCTTTTCCCGAACCTCCATCCAAGAGTCACATCTTGCTCATCAGTTTTTCCCTTATTGCATCAATCCTCTAGACCGAGGTCTCAAATACTTGGTGTTCTGGATAAAGCCTATCAGCCAGAAAATTGCTGATTGGGTTTGGTTCATCACAAAACTGGAGAAAAGGCTTACCATATGGAGTCACAGATATTTGTCCAGAGCTGGTAGACTTGTCCTTATAAAATCTACTCTTGAGGCCACTCCTGTATTCTGGATGGCACTTGCTTGGATTCCTAGGAGCATCTTTGCACATTTGCAACAAATCTGCAACAAATATCTATGGAATAGAAACTAGCACAAATGGATTTTTGCATGGGTTTGCTGGAGTAAAATAGCGCTGCCCAAAAAATGGGGAGGTTGGGGCCTAAAAGATCTTCCTTTTTTCGCGTAAGCACTTGCTGCAAAAATAGGATGGACCCTATTGACCAGACATAATCTCTGGACTGCCATCACATATCACAAGTATATTTGGCCTCAGCAAATCATGGATTAGATTCATTTTCCAAGTTGGCCTAAAACTGGCATCTCATCTGTCTGGAAGGCACTCCTTCACTCTCTGCCGCTCATTAGGGATAACCTGGCATGGAGAATCAACGATGGATCTATGGCTCGCATTGGTTTAGATCCATGGATTGGAGGTGGAGGAAGATATCAGCTGTCTAGAGAACTCATACAACATCTGATGGCGGGGTTGCAGGCATTAGGGATAATCTCCCTAACCTGATAGCAAGTTCCTCAATGGCAGAGTCCGCTTCCCTTTCTTCTTCTCTTAGTGCATCAGTCATTAACTGATAACTTCAATTCTTTTTTCAACGAGCCACAACCTTTCTAAATTGTAATCAAAGACAACACCAATTGTAGGGAAAAGGTTCACTTACTGGGGATAAGCATAGGCTGCACCGTGTTACTAGAGAGAAATTTCTCACACATCTCAGTTCAACTTCTAAATGGATTTTTATTCCCAAAGAGATCGAATCCTCGTTACAACACATCCGCCCATCATTACTTGGAATCCAAATTTTGCAGAAAAAAAATCCCTTACCTTTCAAACGTTCTTCTTGTAATGATTTTCCATGAACAAACATTTTGGTAGAGGCCTCAACGAAAGTGAAAAACGATTCAATATTTCTCTTTACCTCAGATGTCTAGCATATCAACGAATCACCCCCGTTGAGTTACGACCATACAAATAGATTGAATCGTTTATGAACAGCGAACCAGTACTTAGCATACAAATGATTAATAGAACGCTCTCCATGCAAACAAAATATACAACGCCCTTTTTCCTTTGACTATAGCAACGTTCTTTGAGTCGGGCTCATACACATGCAGCGTTTAAGTTTGGGCAATTCTTTACTGGTAATTGGCTGAGTTTTTTTTAAAACTATACGCCTGGTCCCAAACTGCCTTTCGCACATGTCATTGTATCACCTAAAACTCAATTGCACCACACTTACAATACACTGCTTATATCTATCAATTACAAAACAGGTGCGCCCAAATGAAGCTACGAGATTTTTCTTTAAAAATGCTCCTACTCCAAGCGCTCCTAACTTAATGCCTTGCTGGTTCCATAAGATAGTTTGGAAGTAATGATATTAATGATAAATAATAACAACCCTTAAAGCACATATTCCGCCATAATAAGTCTAAACATAATTCATAAATCAATCATGTGAACGATTATGACTATTGGAGCCTAATTCTGGACGTTTCTACAGAGTCATTTTGATGGGAGATCTTCATTCAAAAACCATGTTAAAAACTGCGCAATTCTCAACTTTTACCACGATTTCAATTATTCCATTCACAATATAACATTCAGGTTTTTACATGAGAGAAAGAGTTTCACAAGAACACTGGCATCACCTCCCCTCAGCTTGGCGGCCAATCCCTTTTTTATTCATAATGTATAACCTTATTTAGTACAAAAGAAACTTTTTACCTAATAATTTAAGGCTTTTACAATTTAGCAAGTTTTATTCTCCATTCTGATCCTACTTTTTAAAGAAAAGATAGCATGTTTTATTTTTTCCTATTTTTAACTGGAAAAAACATAGAAACTGCAGGCTTTTTTCTCTGAGTCGCCTGCTCCTGCATTAGACTCCCAAGGTTGAAAATGATCATGATCTCCTGATCATGCTTTTAAAATCTTGTCCGCCTGGATCCCACACTTTGTTCTGCAAGTCCTCATCTGCTATTACTTGCTGCTTTTCTCCAGGTCTCCATATTTTATGCTGTCTTGCTCCACTAGCTATACTTTCATAATTTGTCTCTGTTTTCATCTTGCTGCTGCTTCTGCTGCTTCTCTTCCTTGCTGATGTCTTCCGTTGATACACTTTCAACATGGTTCTTTTAATTAACTCAATTTCCTTGTCCAATAAATATTCAAACTGTTGATTTCTTGCTACCTGCTGAGCTAAGACGACTTGCTCAGTCTGTACTGTCACTCACTGATTCCTTGCTTCTACGCTTGTTTTTGTTTTGACTGCCACTCGATCATCCATACCCTCTTGTCTTCTGGAACAAAAAACTTCTTCTCCCTGCATTTGACTACTCAACTGAGTCAAATGTTCTGCAACAATACCTGCAGTCACAAAACACTTGTTAGAATAAAAATAATAAGGCATGAGTGCCTTGTACTCCTTTGCTAGCATTTCAGTATGCTGTTCTAAATCCTCCACTATCAGCACATCAGTATGCTGATCCAAACTTCTCAAAGAATCCTCTGAAGAATTCTCAAGACTGTCAACCAGTCTTTCTCTCATGTCATCTGCTTCCATGACAATTTTCTGCACTCGTTCACTGTACTGAACTCTTTCATCTGCTGCATTCTCCCTGTCATACTCTGGATTCTCCAACCAGTATTCCAACAATGCAACTTCTTTGTAGCATTGTTGAAGCATCACATCATCATTTACAGTCCCTGCATTCATGCACAACTTGTCAGTTTGAAAACTACAAGTTTTAACAGTCCCACTTGTCGGTTCAGATACCAGTTCTTCCAGCTGATCCTCTTCTTCATTCACATGAACTTCCTCTTCCAACTCAACTACTCTGAGTTCTTCCCGTCTCAACTGTACATCCACTATCTGCTCCAAATATTCCTTTCCTCCAAATAACAGATTTTTTGAATCAGTCTTCTGTCCCGGTCCATCTTCTTCTTGCAGAGGCAACAATGTATGATTAACACCATCCTTTCCAAACTTGTAGGTGTTTCTCTTCCCATCATGCATGCTTGCTTTGTCATATTGCCAAGGTCTTCCAAGCAATATGTGACACACATCCATAGGCATCACATCACAAACAATTTTATCTTTGTACTTGCCCACTTGGAATTCTACTTCACACTGTTCACTTACTAGCAGTTGATGTCCCTTTTTCAACCATGACACTTTATAAGGTGTTGGATGCTTCATTGTCTTCAGCTTCAATTTCTCCACTACTTCTGGAGAAACCAAATTATCAGTGTTGCCACTATCAATGATCATCTGGCAACATTTCCCTTGGACTTTGCACACTGTCCTGAATAAAGTTTTCCTTTGTGGCGGTTCAGCCATCTCCTTTGCTGGCTTAAGCAGGACTTTATTAAGTACCAGAGATTCTCCTCTTTCTGTTGTATTCACTTCTTCTGTTACTGCTACCACTGGTGCCTCTTCCTCAGCTGGAGTAACAATTTCATTCCTTTGCTTTATTTCTACATTCTCTGGGCACTCAAAAGATCTGTGTCCCAGCTTATTGCATCTGTAACATCTTGTTTATTTGCCTCCTCCTCTGCCTCCTCTTCCTCTAGAAAAACTCCCTCTGCCTCTTGCATCACCTCCTGTGGGTGCATGCTGGGTTGAGCTACTGCTAGCTCCTTCTTTAGGTGCTGTAGACCTTCCACTACCACCTTGACTTTCTTTCCCTCTGAAAGTCCCTCTCCCTCTGGCAGACTGCTTCCTCATAAGTTTTTCCTCCGCTTTCAGTGCTATCTGATAAGCTTCCTCTACTGTTTTAGGAGACAGTAGACTTATCTCATCCTGAATGTCCATCCTAAGGCCATTCATATATCTTTCCACCCTCTCATCTGTATTTTGGGCTTCTCCAACTCTTATGCTCACCTTATAGAACTCTTCTGTGTATTCTTTCACTGTTAAAGCTCTCTGTCTAAGATTTTGCATTTGTCTAAACAATGTTTGCTGATAACTACTGGGCAAAAACTTACCTTTTAACTTTGCCACCATTCTGCTCCAATTCTTGATTGGCTGCTTACCCAGTCTCCTCCTTTCCGCCTGCACATCATCCCACCAGAGCGCTGCATGACCTATTAATTTGGTGACAACAAACTTTACTTTCTTCTCATCTTCCATTTCTTCATAATCGAAGAATTTCTCCATGCTCTTAATCCAGTTGATCAGTTCTTTTGGATTCAGTCCTCCTTGGTATACCGACACTAATTGGTTCCATGGCCTGGCTG
This sequence comes from Pinus taeda, assembly GCA_000404065.3. Taxonomy (NCBI): domain Eukaryota; kingdom Viridiplantae; phylum Streptophyta; class Pinopsida; order Pinales; family Pinaceae; genus Pinus; species Pinus taeda. The sequence continues at coordinate 238,953 of APFE031575818.1, read as the reverse complement.
TGGATTTCAACACTGACTGAAAAACCTCATCCCAGGAGTAACCTGTACAACTTCCTCCTCTGTAGCTTCAATTTTGGGCTCACTGAAATCTCCATCATCTATGTTCCTGTCTGAGGTTAACGGGTCCAATCTAGCTCGCAGCTCTTCTATGCTTTCTATTATTTCAGCGTTTGCAACAGGCTGTCCTCTTCCACCACGTCCTCGTCCTCTTCCAATTCTGAAAGCCATCCTTCTCCTGCTCCTGAGATTCAATTCTATGTCAGTTGATGGCTCTGATACCACTAATGATGGCAAGGTTGCAGGCGTTAGGGATAATCTCCCTAACCTGATAGTAAGTTCCTCAATGGCAGAGTCCGCTTCCCTTTCTTCTTCTCTCAGTGCATCAATCATTAACTGATAACTTCAATTCTTTTTCAACGAGCCACAACCTTTCTAAATTGTAATCAAAGACATCACCAATTGTAGGGAAAAGGTTCACTTACTGGGGATAAGCGTAGGCTGCACCTTGTTACTAGAGAGAAATTTCTCACACATCTCAGTTTAGCTTCTAAATGGATTTTTATTCCCAAAGAGATCGAATCCTCGATACAACACATCCACCCATCATTACTTGGAATCCGAATTTTGCAGAAAAAAATCCCTTACCTTTCAAACGTTCTTCTTGTAATGATTTTCCATGAACAATCGTTTTGGCAAAGGCCTCAACGAAAGTGAAAAACGATTCAATCTTTCTCTTTACCTCAGATGTCTAGCATATCAACGAATCACCCCCGTTGAGCTCAGACCATACAAATAGATTGAATTGTTTATGAACAAGGAACCAGTACTTAGCATACAAATGATTAATAGAATGCTCTCCACACAAACAAAATATACAACACCCTTTTTCCTTTGACTATAGCAATGCTCTTTGAGTCGGGCTCATACACATGCATCATTTAAGTTTGGGCAATTCTTTACTGGTAATTGGCTGAGTTTTTTTTTTTAAATATACGCCCGTTCCCAAACTGCCTTTCGCACAGGTCATTGTATCACCTAAAACTCAATTGCACCACGCTTGCAATACACTGCTTATATCTATCAATTACAAAATAGGTGCGCCCAAATGAAGCTACGGGATTTTTCTTTAAAAATGCTCCTTCTCCAAGCGCTCCTAACTTAATGCCTTGCTGGTTCCATAAGATAGTTTGGAAGTAATGATATTAATCATAAATAATAACAACCCTTAAAGCACATATGCCACCATAATAAGTCTAAACATAATTCATAAATCAATCATGTGAACGATTATGACTATCGGAGCCTAATTCTGGACGCTTTTACAGAGTCATTTTGATGGGAGATCTTCATTCAAAAACCATGTTAAAAACTACGCAATTCTCAACTTTTACCACGATTTCAATTATTCCATTCACAATATAACATTCAGGTTTTTATATGAGAGAAAGAGTTTCACAAGAACACTGGCACCACCTCCCCTCAGCTTGGCGGCCAATCCCTTTTTTATTCATAATGTATAACCTTATTTAGTACAAAAGCAACTTTTTACCTTATAATTTAAGGCTTTTACAATTTATCAAGTTTTATTCTCCATTGTGATCCTAATTTTTAAAGAAAAGATAGCATGTTTGATTTTTTCCTATTTTTAACTGGAAAAAAACATAGAAACTGCAGGCTTTTTTCTTTGAGTCACCTGCTCCTGCATCAACATCTTCATTCACACGAGCTCAAGGTACTTTCAAACTTCACGGATCCTCATAATTCCACCATTTTTTCTCAAAGATGGAAATCTGCCTTACAACTTGATTTACCACAATGTTGGCACCAAGAATGGCATGATTATATTTCTGCTCTATTTGAATCTCATATCAGGATAAAAGAGGGGCCAGATGAACTCATTTGGTGTCATGCAGAAAACGGTATATACTCACCTAAGTCTGGTTATTTAGCCCTGATCTCCCACAAGATACCGGATTTGATTACCTTCTGGTGGAAGCCTATTTGGAAACTTACTGTGCCTCCTTGAACTAGATTATTTTTCTGGTGTATACTAAAATACAAAGTTCCCACAGGCGAAAATCTCATGCATCAATCCTTCCATGGGCCAAATTGGTGTACATTATGCAAAAGCTCATCGGAATCAACTTTACATCTGTTTCTGAAATGGTTAGCCTTGATTGATATTTGGCAAAATATATCTTCTACAATACACTACACAGGGCTCTGGGAAGGTGATGACATAAACAAAGCATGGGAAGGCTGGTACAATCGGCATAAAGGTTCTAAACTTCAAAGTCTCCCTTTGATTATCAGCTGACATCACTAGCTAGCTCAAAATCATTCTATTTTTGACAACAAACCTGTCTGTTGGCCACACATTGCGGCCTGTATAGTATCGAAATATAATGAGATGCTTGATCCTCCACAAACCCAAGCCTGCAGGCCTCATACTCCTCCACATATTGATAAAAATACCCCTTGGGCGTATTTTGATGGTGCAACACAACAGTAGGGATGTGGTGGTGGACTCATCTTATACATTAGTGAACATCATTACTTCAAAGTTAAAATGGGATTAGGGGCTGGAACAAACAATTTCATAGAACTCATCACCCTTCATCATCTCTTGCATTTCTCTTTAGGGCATAATTGTGTGGGCACAAATATTTTTGGAGACTCGAAGATCATTATAAATTGGTTCAATAATATTACTGCTTGTCACATATACACACTCAGTAATATTTTGGATGAAATAAACATTTTCAAGGCTCAATTTAATAATATCACATGCAATCACATTTACAGGGAACATAACAGCTGTGCTGACGGGCTATCCAAGGAGGCCACGGTACTTCCAAGAGGGCAGTGGATGATCCAAGAATAGCGAGGGACAAATTAATACCGCTATTATCACCGCCCATACATTGATCTACATTATCACAGGGCAAAGAGCCCTTGATCTGGTTTTCTTTTGGAATTTTTTTAATAATGTTTTCTTTGAAAATTATGTATATACTATACAAGATATTTATGTATGGCCATGCATGGCACTTGTGTAGAGCTAATACAAGGCGCCTATTCATGAACATCCTGTGTGGTGTTCTGGATAGTTATATAGTTTTTTGAAGAACCTTCAAAATTTTGACTGAGCCCTCTGGGGCTAGACAGATACAACATATGCATATCACATCTACGATATGTAATTTTTCAAAGTTAATGAAAGATTATAATTTTTCCAGTGGAAAAAAATGTGACATGTGAGGATGAAAATGAAGGAAAATAATGGAAAATGAAAAAAATAGAGGCCTCATCGATAAAAATTCTTATGAGGATTAGTTGGTAACCTTTTTTCACTTCATGTTTTGGAGCTCTCTCATTACTCTCTCTCTCTCTCACTCTTGGTCACTTCGAGTTTTCTTGGAGCACTCTAGCTTCAGATCAAGGAAGGAAAATAAAGCAAAGGGAAAAGAAGGAAAGAAAGGATCAAGGAAGGAAGAAAAGGATCAAGAAACTTCAATAGGAATACTTGCAGGTAACATATTGCATGTGTGATTTTCTCACTAATTTTGACATGCATGGCGTTACATGTTGGTGTATGGTTCTCTTGCTGTCGGTGGCATGGTTTTTCTGGGTTATGAAAGTGGTTTTCAACCTAGCCTTGCCTTTTTCGGATGCCATGGTGTGTTGGGATGCATATCTCGATTTTGAGCTTTGGTTTTCTGGATGGATTTCAGAATATGGGGCGGAGGTGGTATCAAGGTTCATTCGCAGAGGCCTAGGAATTCCTTGATTAGTTTTAACGGGATACACGATAAAGTCTAAGGGAGATGTCTCAGTTTAGGGCCTAATGATCTGGGTTTCGATTGCAGTAAAGCGGAGAGACTTGTGTCGATTTAGGGCCTAGTGATTTAGGATTGGATTGCGGTAAATCCTGAGAGAGAAGGAGATGAAAAATTCCTCAAGGATATTGATGTATTTCAGATGAAATTCCAAGTTAGATTTAGTTGTGATTAGAGCACTAGTTTCGGTGTGATCACAGTTTGGTGAGGGTGGAGGTGGTTTAACCTCTGGCTTCCCTTGGTTTTTTTTGGATTGGTTTACCCATGAGATCCCACATTCATGCTTGGAATATGACACATGGGTGAATGACTGAAAGAAAGATTTGGTTCAACCATGTCTATGGTCGAGCGGTGCGTGGAAGTCCTAAACCTGGTTGGATTTGCCTATGATTAATGAAACCTAAGTTCTCTTGTTTTTGCACTTGTTTATATGTAGATTTAATGGATGCTATATCTCTATTATTTATATGGTTTTATGCTGTTTATAAGCATGGTTAATTGATTGGTTCATGTCATGGTTATCTCATGTATTTACTTGTAATTTTTAAATTTATGGATGCACGACCTAATTGGTGTTATAACAATTTAATGTAGAAGGTGGTGATCCTTCTTGTCATGTTTCATAAGATTTTTCAGTCATTCAAGCTCTGTCTTGTATCTTAGACCTATAGGTTGCATTCATGCCAAGTGTTTGACAAAATGTTAGTCCCGATTGGGGATGGTCAACCCTAGTCCTGATGTTTATTTTTTGTTTAGTAGTCTTGTCATCATGTCTTTGATGGATTCTGAAAGTCTTAGCAATTTTTGGGTAGTGACCAGAATTTTGGGCTAGAAAAGTGCCTTGAATTCTGCATACGCTCTCACAGGTCTACTGGGAAAAGTCTCTAGACACTGTCTTGCAGGCTTGTGAGAGTGTCTAGAGGTCCCTAGATGTTGGCTTGCCTATAGCATGAGAGCTTCCAAAGGTCAAGATGTTAAAATATCAGTGGGACCTAAGTCAGGATGTTTGAGTGGTTGAGATGTCTCCTGGGGTTGTTGTTGCTAATGTGGAAAGTATGGTTAATGTGTTCCGTCGATTCCATTTCCTTAAGGTCACCAAGGAGGCTGAATCCCTACATAGTGGCCTCCCTTGTCGCATGTTTACCTTGGTTGGCTGGTTACTTGGGTAGATGTGGGAGGAGAGTGGTTACAGATTGGTATCAGAGCGTGGTTGCACTCTTCTAGGGTGAATCTGTTTGTCATGCTTACATGTCGGTTGCATATGTATTCCGTATGTTTGTGGATTATGTGCTTGTTGTGTATGCATGGTGGTGTTCATTGTGGCAGTTGTGTTGCCATGTGGAAGTTGATGGTGTGGTTGTTGATGTGATTTTCTGAGTGCATGTCGGTTATGCATGTCAGTGTCTATATGTTGTTAAACATGCATTGTCATGGTGAAGGATGTCATGCATGGGTTCATTGTATGTAATTAGGTCATCATGATGCTATTGGTATGTTATGATGCTAATGTGTTGGTGGAAATAGAGCAGGAGATGCAGATCATTAAAGTGAAATTGCAAAATTGGCCCTCAAGGCAAGAGCATGTCCTCCTACAGGTTGTATGTTGGGCATGCAGGTATGTAGGTTAAGGATTGTTATATGCATTAGGGTTATATACATTAGGTTTATGTACATGTTTATCGATGTTATGGTTACATACATGATACATTCTAGTTGATTAGTATAGTCATATGCACATGTGTCGGATAGTCATGAATGATAGTAACTTGTGGTTGTACGCATTGTTATTGTTGTTTTCTATTAGATAACTTGGTAATTATGTTATATGTTGTTGATGGGTATGCTATATGTTAACATGTTGTTGTTATATGTTAGTTAACGTGATGATTAGTGTTATTGAATTTGAGATCTTGATGTTATATGTATTGTGTTAACTTGGATTGGCCTATGCAGATGGTTATGGTTATGATATTCATGTATGAGCCTACATATTTGTGATATGGTGTTGTACTGATCTAGATTGAATTTTTATATGTGATTGTTATGCATGAATGAAAGTTGTTTATAAGGTTATGATGTGAACATGTTAGCTAGTTACAGTTATGGATATCATGACCTTGTTTATGGTTGAGTTGATATGTTTTGAAGCTATATAGTGATAACTAGACTGATTGTGCAGACAAGATAGCCTCCCCTAAGATACATTAGGGTATGATCTTGGTTATGCCATCTACTTTGTGCTTGAATGTTTGATTATGTCGTCTAATTGGTGTTTGATATTTGGTGTCTATTATGTCATCTATATGTTTTTGAACGTTTTATTAATTACATGATATGGGTATGTGTTCAAATGGTCTTGTTTTAAGATGATTGTACTAACATATATGTGTTGAGACAATTGATATGTACTTGAGTGTAGTAGGTGACAATTGTAGTATTATGTCTAATGACTATGAGTTGACTATGAATTATGACATGATTGCTAGTCTTGGTAAAGGTTGATTCCAAATTGATAGATATGATTGTCTTGATATTTGGAACATGTGTTTGACATGTGTAAATAGTGCAGGAAACCTGTTTGGTATTAGCATGACAAGGTAATAGTTAATGTGTTTATGTAACTAACAGTTGGGTGATGTGAGAGTACATAGTAATGCTCAATTTCAACAAGGAAAATGTCAAAGAAAGGAATTAGAAAAGAATTCCTTTGGCTATGTTTGTAAACCCTAATTCAAAACGAATGAGTGCTTTGCGTACAAGAAATATTCTTATCCTTGATTTTGTCTGACATTATGTGGATATGTGCTATAGTTATGAACATGTATTTCACAGGTACATCAACGAGTTTCTATTTATAGGTGGATCTGTCAAGGGAATTGGAGTCTCTTGAGAGATGCCATGGACGTGCTCAAACACAAGGCAATGTGCTTGGCATAACAAGACAAGGTATTTGGTATTTTGTTATGTTTATTTAAGCACTAAAAATTATTTTTTTATGGTAGTATGATGCAAGGGATTGTGTGGAAAAGGATATTTCCATGAAATCTTGAAGAAGGCTCTGGTTGAGCTTTCCCTTAGAAGAATTGGTAACCATGGGGATTGAGATATGGTCTCTGTGGTTAGTCTTGTGATTTTGTTGTTTTGTGATTTTCTTGCGCTTGATTTGCAATTTTGTTATGTTTAGTGCATGATCATGCTACTTTGTTTGTGGTGTCATATTGTTATTGGTTTTCATGGTTTTCTTGTTTGTTTCTTGTGCTTGCCTGTTAAGTTATGAGTCTTGGGAATTGGTTGGGAAAGAGGAAAGTTAGTGGAGTTTGGGGAGAGATGAATGAAGTCCAACAGGTGATGTAAGACTCACATGAAGCTGATGCATGTATAAGAGCAACTGAAGGAAAAAGTATGACAGTCAACCAAGTTTGTTGGGTCCATTAGTGTAAATGAATGGTGACAAGACAAACATGAGAAAGTTAACAAGAAAGGTGAAGTAAATGGATCTGAGGCCTCAGATGCCTTGGCTATGTTGGGAATGACTGTTCTCAATGTTGTGCATGGTGTGCACAGATAAAGGGAGTCATCTTAACCTTGACCTCATGCTATCTAGTAATTATTTTATGATCATGATTATGTTGATGTTTATATACATATGTATGTATGTATGTCGTTGTCTAATAGGATCATGATTGTTTAATGCTAATATTTATATGTATATATATGTATGTACGTATGTTGATTCCTGATAGGGTTGTTAGGAATAATTCTTGTGAAGGAATGATCACCTACATAGGTGAATGACATGAAGAGGTTCCATGTTAATAAGGAATCAAGTGGGAAGAGTAGTCCTGACAAATCTATGAGGTCAGTATCACGTGGATATGAATTGATATTATGTCATTATAGTATGTTTATGTTATGGAAAAGCTAGGCCGAGGGATACATCAACGAAATGAAATTAGTGTGGTCTGCGACATGCTGGGACAAGCATGGATAAGACACTGCAAGCAAGGTTTCTTGGTAGGGACAATGTGGTTTTGGATGTGTGGTACTACTGTGGTGCATATGTTGTATATGTTGTACATGTTGCATATGTGATGTTTTGCGCAGGGAGCGTTGTGTATATAGTGTGTGTACATGTTGTTTATGCAATTTTATGTACAAGGTGGGACATATAGTGATGTGTGAATGTTACATATGTAGTGATGGGTATCGATGGTGCTTTGTACATGTTGGATATGTGGTGCTGTGCACATATCGTATTGTGCGCATGATGGACATGCAATGTTGTATACATATGGTATTGTGCGCATGTTGGATATGAAGTACTGTGTACATAAGGTGTTATTTACATATTGTATACGCAGTGCTATGTACATATGGTGTTGTGTGCATGTTGTACATATGGTGCTATGTACATATGGTGTTGTTTGCATGATTGTAGTGCTGTGAGCATATAGTGCCGCGTACATGTTGTACATGTGGTGTTGTGTGCATGTGGTGTTGTGTACATGTCGTGCATGTGATGTTGTGTACATGTGGTGTGGTGTACAAGTTGTGCATGTGGAACTGTGTACATTTGGTATTGTGTACACATTGTATAGGTGGTGCGGTGTACTTGTGGCATTGTGTACACGTTGTGCAGGTGGTGCCATGTACATGTGATGTTGTGCACATGTTGTGTAGGTGGTGCCATGTACATGTGATGTTGTGCACATGTTGTGTAGGTGGTGCGGTGTATAGATGGTATTATGTACATGTTGTACATATGGTACTGGTGTACGTGTGGTATTGTGTGCATGTCATACCTTTTGTGTTGAGGGCATGTGGTACTATATATGTGCATTGTGTATTCATTATGTTGTAATCTATGTACATATATGTATTGTGTTGTACATCAGATGTAGGCATATGTATTGTGTAGTGGTGTTCACCGGATGTGGGCGTATGTATTGTGTTGTGTTGTACACTGGGTGTAGGTGCATGTGTTGTATGTCAGGTGTAGGTGCATGTATTGCATGGTGTTGTATGCCATGTGTGGTTGTATGCATGTGATGCACACTATGTGTTTGTGTACATGGTTGAGGAGAAGGCATTGGGTGTTTTTCGAGTGTGGAAACTGATCTAGAGTGCATTCAGAATAAGGAGGAAGGTAGAAGCTAAGGATTAATTAAAGGATAAGTATCAATATTTTACCTTACTTTTACTATGCATGTGAGTTATTATTTTGGTCCATGATGATTACATGTGATGTATGATTATGGATTATGATGATTACATGTGATCTATGGTTCTGGTTTATGATGGTTACATGTGATTTACGATTTTGATCTATGATAGTTGTGTTTTGAGCTAACCTGATGTGATATATTTATACATGATGATTTGATCAAAGATGATAGTTTGACTTGTTGTGACAAGAAGTAAACATGATTGCAAATGTACCCTATTGACGAGCTACCAATGAGGTACGATGTGAGGTTATTTCAATTTATTTTGAATCTAATGGAAATTATTTGCTTGGAACAGGAATGCATGAACATGCCCGGTTGGGTGGTTGAAATCGATTGCAAGCATTAGCAACAACAACAAAATGGATTGGAACATGCAAAAGTATGTTGGTAAAGCACTTCAGGAGCAGGGCCATTATGGGACACTGGTACCCAATAGTGTCCATTTTTTGCCATGAGGATGTTATGACATGTATGATGGTTTAAGGCAGGTATATGCCTTGGTTTTTTGAATTTTCGATGTGAGGAAGCCTTGCCAAGGGATGTATCGTCCATGATAGGGGATGCCAGAGAACTTGGAAGGTGAGTGATTGCACAGAAGGGGTTGACCGGATTACCCAAGGGACTATGTAGCATGGAAGGTAAGGTCAGGGATATATTTTCTTTGGTCATGAGCATTGCCAGATGGAATCAGATGCACATTGGGAGTGCGCCCTAGAGCAATGAGTCGGTAAATGTTCACTGAGAGGACAAGTGGCGTATGATTATAGCGTTGGACATTGGATGCAACATTAACTGTGATAGTGGATTTTGGACTTCCTAGCAAGGAGGTGAATCCTGGTATTACTTTGAGGGTCGAGGTGTGAGCCTCTAGATTCCCTTATTAATTGATACATGCACCATATCCTTTTATTTGCTGGTTTAGCAAATGTGCATATGTGTATATCTGGTTATTGTAAATACTGTAATGAGTTGTGTTATAAAACTCCAACAAACAATGTGTTTGTCATGATGTTTTCCTTTTGAGCATGTCATTCATTATAAATACTGCAACAAGCTAAATTATAAAGCTCCATGGGAAGTATTATTTATTTATTTTTATTATTTATTTATTTTACTATTATTTGTTTTATTTATTTTTTTCAGCAATTTTGCTAAGGTCTTGGTGTGCTTTAACACCGAGGATGGTGTTCCCCAAGGGCGAGGGTTCTATAACAACCCTGGTGAAATTCCAAGCAATAAAAGTTAAAAAAGGAAAAATAGGTGTTGATGAGTGGTTGCCATTGATGTCAACCCAAGTAGCACGAGGGGATACCCGGATCTTGCATGTGAATTTTGAATTGAAAAATCATCCTATTATGAGTCAAGGACCTTTTATATTTATTCTACTTGTTGAGATGTTTCCATTGATATATGGTACACCACGTAGTTCTTCATAGTTTGAGAGTTATTCGTGTTTGAAGTTAGTAACCCAGTTAGTGGGCTAAAACCCCACGGGTTTGTGGCATGAAACTCATCATTGGTTGTGGTCATTGAATAGTTAATACTTAATAATTTTTTATGCTCCTAAAATCCCTTCAACATTCACTTGTTTATGACCCTCTCAACTCAAGACATTTCTATAAATAGTGACCCTCATATCCTTCTCTAGGAAGTACTTTTCAACGAACTATCTTGTGCGAAGACCTCTGTAATTTTTCGGCCTTCAGGAGCTTCTAAAATAGGATATGTTGCAGGGAGTTTAAGGTTTTGTTGAGTTCTGGTTAGGGCACAAAATTATGATCAAGTTTGAAGGTATGTTTTGAAGCAAGTTTAGAGCTTTGGATTGTAGGATTTTTCTGCTTCAAACATGTCATCGTGGAATTTTCACTATAATTTTTTTCTACGAAGCTTCATAAGTTGAAATTAAAACCCATTCGATCTGAGATCTTGATTAACCTTGTGACCAAATTTAAGATCTTGGTTCTCTATATTTTCGGAGATATGATATGAGGAAGTTAGGGATTTTGGAGGCTCCTGAATTCCATGTCAAATAGGTGACATCGGGAAAATTTTCATAAATTTCTCTCTGAGCATTGGATTCAAATTTCGTAAACTGTGACAGAAAGATAACAGACTTTAGTTTGTTGGGCATCATTTTCAGGGCCAAAGGGAAAAACAGTGACACGTGGTACTTCATACAAGTTAGATCTACCGAACCAGTCTATAATCATGTCATCGTAGGAGATTGGATATCTCTTTCTTGAAGAATCCAATCTCGATCGGACCTATGGGGTTAGAAAGAGGACTCAGAGGGATAACACAAGACAAAATTTTAGTCCTTGGATATCCAAAATTACATAGATACAACAGATTCAATATCGAGATCCTAGAAGAAAAGAAAAAATATGTAAAGGATCATTGCAGTAAGGACCACACATCAACAGTCAAGGGTAAGTCTGCTACAACAAGGTATGTATGATTAGTGTTTGCATTTGAATTTTGAGTATCATCTCTGACCTATGTTTTTGTAGACAACATACATAATTTTTTTTTTTTTTTTGGTATTTGTTTGGGTCTTTCTTGTTAATGCATGTGCATGAAGGATGCCACTTTAGAACAACTCAGACACATACTAGAAGGGAATGGAATGCCAAAATACCATTACTTGAAGCGAGCACGTAGTACCTCAACAACTGCAAGTGATCCAAGAAGCAATTTCGAGTCAAGTGTCAGGTCTTGTCAAAAATCCAGTGCTGTAAAAGAGTCATCATTGTAAATTTGTAAAAGATTTATCATTGAAAGAGTCATTATTGTAAAAGAGTCAATCTGCCTAGATTCGAAGAGGCATAGTTAGGAGGTATAGGATTCACTGTTGGAATGATGTCATGGTTGTGTTGTAGGTCATAATGTGATTGGGTGTTCGGTCAAGTACAAAAAAGTAATTGTAAATCATATTGTATCGTGGATCATTGTCCCTGGTACAGGAGTCCACACTCTTGTATCACTTATGATCATTATAGTGTGGGAGGGAGGTGCCCGGCTGGTGCATGAAGTCACCTATAGGTTGGAGCCTGTGAACACTTCAAGGTGGTAGGTTGGTCTAGGATGTTGGGGCATCCATTTAGTTGCCTACTGAAGAAACTGGGGCGTTGGTGCGTCCTTCCAGTGGGAGTTGGAGAATAATGTTTTTCTAGAATTCTAGGAAGTTGTAACTTTCATTTCAGTTGGGGCTAAATATTAAAAGAATTTATTAGAAAAGCGTTTGGTGGTTTTTGACTCGGAGGGGGTTTTTCACCTAGAATTATTATGCCTATTGTGTTTTATTGTTTACTATTATTATTGGATAAATATTAATAATAATTTAAGATTAACTAATGCTTTGAAAAGATTTAAAAGTGCTAATTTCTAAGGAATACTGATTCTCCCCCCTCTTAGTATTTCCAACAGTTGGTTTCAGAGTTTCGTTCCTTCAATATCAGCCTAACAATTGGAATGAGATCTGTTGAAGCCCTGAAAATCGGGTCGACAACAAGGGGGATACCCACCCGGTCCGGACCTTGGTTGGCAGCTCCTTATCCGTTTGGTATAGCAGGTCCGATTGGGGATAATGGGACCAGTTTCCCAATCTAAGGGTGTGTGTGTGTGTGGAGTTGGATGATGCTGATCTAAGAGTACTTAAAGCTAATTTAATTCAAGCTTTTAAACTAACTCTATGCTATTGTAATCTAATGAGAAACAACACATCTAATCTACGCTAACCGGGGGTGTATTTCTTCTATTATGCGATCTAAAGAGATTTCAAACAATAACTGGTAATAAAGATAATTCAGCTATTATAAGAATAGAAATAAATTAAGATAAACCACTTTCCATAAGAAGTTAGGCAAAATAGTTGTGAACAACATATCGCATAATAAGTTATTCATATATCATACATAAATAAATGGCTCCACCGTACAGAAGTGCCAAATGGTAACTCATACATTCATGCAATAACATATAAACAACTGAAAACTGTATGTCACTTTAAGAATATAAGCAGAAATGGACAAGAGATAAAAGTACCATTTATGACTAATCCTACTCATAAGCTTCAAGCAAAAACGATTTATCTATACTTGTTCTAACATCTACTAAGAGTACAAAAGTGCAACATCAGTAGCAGACATCAAATGCAAACATTAATAAATCTTGATCCATCCATTCATCAAAACCTCCTCTGAGGGTGCAGAAGTGCATGTTCCGAGGACAGTTTTTGACAATTTCTGGACCTTCTCTAATGCCTAAAAGGTTGTAAAATACTGCTAACTAATTAACTTAATTACATAAATTTAGGATACGGTTTTAAATGACCTCCCTTCTGATAAAGCAAAACTATTTCTAAAAATTGAATCTAATTCCGAACCATTTCTGTATTTGCTCCTTAGTGCTGCTAACATGCAACATTCGCCTGGGAAGAGTCGGATGGTCGCCTTTCGCTTTCGTTTGAGCTATGAAAATAGAAATAACAAGCGCTGGCACCACTTTATGGTAAACTAGAAAATATTTTCTAGAATCTTCCTCTGGCTGGGTGTATTCACTGCGTGTATACTTGGTAATAACTCAAATTTCTCTCAAACTGATTCTGCTTTTGCTATTTCGGTTTCCAGCCTTGCGAATGACTGAAAAAGTTAGGGACTTTACTCTTTGAACAATTTTCTGCATCGAAAACTGCCTCCGTTCTTTGTTCCGGGCTTTTCTGGTGCGTTTTCCTTCTTTAGCGCCTTTTTATTTTTTGCTTTACCGGGTCATAAGCTTCAGGGTCTTTTGTAAACATGCTGCTTTTGTGCGCCTTTGACTCTGAGCTTTGGATGGCCTATTGACATCAGCATCTTTTGAGTGATACTCTGGAATCTGTGGTCCTGTCGCATGCGGCATCCATTTCTGAAGGGATCTCTTCTCTGTTTTCCGAGCATTGACGCTTTCCCCTCTTCCTTAGATGTTTTCTGCACATTGCTTCATGTTATTTCCTGTCTCATAGTTTACGCAAAGGAAAAGAATAATGATAATAAAGATTGACATGAAAGTTTTAAGCTCTTATGAATGCATAATCATGACACCCATAGCGAACTGACTCTTCGAAAAACACAAAACTGTCCTTCCTGAATACTTTGGCGTACGATCATTAATTTCTTTTAAGGCGCGCGCCCAATTTTGGTTAACGCACAACTTTCCTTGAATACTGCGCCGAGGAAAATTCGCGATGGGTGATTTCTCCGGCTCACATCGCAGCATTGCGGATTGCGTCGTCAAGATGTGTCATCGCAGAAAATCATGATCGAAAATTTTCGTAAGTCACATTTATCGTAGATCGTGGCATCGCAGATTGTAGATCGCATTTAGTTATTCAGTCATTGTGTGCTACTTACACGATGTTGCGATATGCGACGTTGCATATCGACCGTCAGAGATTTCTTAAGTTTTTTCATTTAAGAGCGCTTCATAATGAATGCGATGCGATGAATTTCGCGTCGCTTCTTCGCAGTTTATTATGCTCATAAGAAAACGTTTCATTCTCTTCTCGCGATGCGATAAAGTTTTAATGAGTTGAATACAAAAATTTTGATAAAATGTTTTTTGGATTTTTTATTAAGGGTCCCCATTTGCTTTGTGTTATTGCTAATATCAAGCAAAGAGGGGGGTTGTTGGTGGCCACAACAATGGCGATTCACTGGGAAGAACCAGTTATCTCTGTTTTTCTATTGAATTTTAACTTCTGAAGCAGAAAAATTTTCATACGTCTAAATTTTGTTATGGACAGATAGAGTACATTATGCTTTATCCTATCAATGATATTTTATTTCAACCTTTTTCTATTCCAATCGTTTGCTTCCTCAGGCTTAGTCCTTGTATTTACATCAGCCATTACTTGGTTTTTTAAAGATAAAATAAGGTCTTCTCTGTGTGCTGGCTTTTTAAAATATGCTCATTTGTCGTAGGTAGAGCCTCTGCTGCCAGCAGGCGTCCATAGCCTCGACAGGGTTACCTGTTACCTAGCAATGATCCTTTATCCTGCTTAAGGCTATTTACAACCTTTTAGGAAAACCCATTTGACACTTTTTTTTTTTTTTTTTCCTCTAAAGAACAGCCTGGTTGGTGGCAAATTATGACACAGTCATTCACTTGATTTACACTTTTGCTGAACAAGCTGGCTCGTGATGAGACCCCTTGTCTTTTGATTGCAACAATCTTGCGTCGTTGCCCTGTTTTGGTGGAAAGTATTGGCAAAGTCAGCAAGTTATAATATCTGTGATCATGATAAGCCGGCTCGTGATGAGACCTCTCATTCTTTGAGATATAGTTTTTTCTCGGATTGTTCCTGTGAATGCTGCGATTTTCTTTAGCAGGGAGGAAATCATTGTTTTTCCTTAAGAAAGCTCTGGAAGACAATAATAGAGTTTGAAAACATCAGTTTTACAGAGAATATTTATTTTTTTATTGATACCTTTCATTGTGCTGATATAAAACAATTTTTTGCCAAAGGTTGCTTTCATCAAAATTTTTGAAGTTGAAACTAGTATCATATCTAGGCTAAAGTTAACTCTATCTGCCAATAATAAAATCAGACTTTTCGAAAAATTTTACTATTTGTACAAGCGAAAAAATCAAAATCTGATAGAGAATTGGTGTCTTTTTTCGTGAACCCCTGTAGTAACCATCCACAACTGGTTTTATTTATAAGAAAGAAAAATAACTAAAACTATCCTACAAAACAGAAAAGTAATCTTCTATGGAAAATATATTTTAAGGATCTGTCCATTAACAGGCAAAGAATCTTTTCTACCTGCTAAATCCTGCAACACAAACGTTGATGGGCCTATGAATTCTACAATCTGGAAAGGACCAAGCCACATCTTTTGAAATTTTGTATGTTTTCCCTTTTCTTCATGAGCCTTATCCCATTTCAAAACTAGATCTCCCATCTGAAAATTTTTTGTGGTCATTATGCTTGAATCAAAAGAGGATTTTATTAGCGCTTGGTGATGAGCATGGGTTTTCTTAGCTTGTTCTCGTCGTTCTTCTAATTTAATTATTTCCATTTGTCTTAATTGTAAGGAGGAAGTAGATACTTCATCGATGTATTGTACTAAATACAAGGAGGGGATCATTAAGTGAGTTGGAAGAACCACTTCCTTCCCATAAACTAAATTAAAGGGAGAAGTGCCGATTGAAGCTTTCTTCGTTATTATATCTGCCCATAAAGCATTTACCAAAGTTTTGTTCCAATTCTTTTGGTTCTGGTCAACTATTCTTTTAATAATCCTGATTAGGTTTTTATTTGTTAACTCAGCTAATCCATTTCCTTGTGGATAGTAGTTGGCCGAATATTTCAGTTTGAACCCTCTTTTAAGTGCAAACTCAGTCATTGCATTCCCAGAAAAGTACGAGGCATTATCAAACATCAAAGCCGTCGGCAATCCAAACCTAGTGATTATAAATTGATCTATGAATTCAATGATGTTTTCAGAATTAGCTGTCTTGAGAGGAACTGCTTCTACCCATTTAGTAAAATAATCTGTTGCCGTGAGGATGTATCTATGCTGCTTAGAAGAGGGAGGAACGATCTCACCTATTATGTCCAAGCCCCACTGACTGAACGGTTGCTCGATGTTTACCGGCTCTAGTGGCATGGACGGCTTCTTTTGTCTCCCTGCAGTAGTTTGGCAGACTTGGCATTTCCTCACGTAACCGTGTGCGTCTTTGAACAGTGTGGGCCAATAATATCCTGCACGTAAGATCTTATGTGCAGTAGCATCTCCAGCATAGTGTCCGCCTGTGGGTCCATCGTGGAGTTCTTGCAAAACCTTTTCAGCTTCAATTTTCTCAAGACACCTAAGAAGCACAAAATCGTAATTCCTTTTAAACAGAACATCATTTATGAGCTGATATTGTTTAGCTTTCAATCTCAGAGCTCTTTTCTTGGTGTGATCCAGGTGTGCTGGAGCATACCCGTTCTTAAGATAATAAATGGTGTCAGCATATAATGATTCTGCATCGTTTAGGCTTACCTCATACGTTTGTACCTCTTCAGATGAATTTTCAGGAATTTGCGATGCTCCAGCCAACATTTTGCAGAAGCCTTGACCTCTCACAATGCTTGCTGGTCTGATCTCAAGGTCGTATTCTTGTAAAGCAGTGATCCAATTTGCTCTTTTTTCACCCACATCCTTCTGCATTAGAATATTTCTTACCGCTGGAAACGGTACTATGACCTTGGTATGGGTTTTAAGTAAGAAAGGTTTGAAATATTTGACCTCTTTGAAAACAGCATATGCCTGTTTCTCCACGTCTGAATAGTTGAGTTCAACACCTTGTAGATTCGAGCTAAAAAATGCGATTGGAGCTTCCGCTTTCTCTTGATTTGCTTGAGTTAGAATCGCGACATATGATTTCTCTGAGGCGAATGTGTATAAGATAAAAGATTCTGAAAAATTCGGGGTCACTAAAGATGGAGCATTAATGATAGCTTGTTTGATCAGGTTGAATGCTTCATGCTCATCTTGACCCCATTTAAAATTTGAATTATTTTTTATCATGGTTTGCAAAGGAGAAACAATTCGTGAAAAATCTGGGACAAATCTCTTCACAAAATTGATTTGACCAAGGAAAGATTGCATGGCTTTTTTATTATGAGGTAGGGATATTTCAGAAATTTCTTTGATTCTGTCAGGCTCAATCTGAATACCGGATTTTGACACTATGAATCCTAGAAGTTTTCCTTCACTTAATGCGAAAAAAGATTTCTTTGGGTTAAGTGAAATCCCATACCTTAAACATCGTTGAAAGATTTTTTTCAAGTATTTGAGATGGTTGCTTCGCTTCTTGGAGTACACTGTTATATCATCCAAATAAATTACTACAGATTTATTGACTAAACCGTTGAATGCGATGTCCATGGCTTCTGAATGTAGCGCCGGCATTGATCAAACCAAAGGCATCTTCCGATATGCGTATGTGCCCCATTTAGTTCAAATGTGGTTTTTTAACTGATCATCGGGATGTACAGACTTGATTGTATCCTGAAAATCCATCCAAAAAAGACATTAGTTCTGAGCCTGCTACTGCCTGTAATATCTGCTCCATAGGCGGGAGGGGAAAATTGTCTTTTTGACAGGCTTTGTTCAGATTCCGAAAATCGATGCAGATTCTAATATCTTTGTTTTTCTTTCTAATGGGTACCATATTGGAGACCCATTTGGAATGTCTGACGGGGAAAATTATTCTGGCTTTTAATAACTTATTTAGCTCAGTTTTTATCTGGTTTTCTAAATTGGGGTGGATTTTTCTGATTTTCTGTTGGACAAGTTTTTCATTGTCAATCATAGGGATAGTATGTTGAATGATAGAAGTGTCGTATGTCTTCAGCTCATCATAATTCCAGGCAAAAACATTTTTGTATTGTCTCAAAAGACGAATATATGTTAGTTTTTCTTCAGGGGCTAGGCCGTGGCCTAGATTAACGTTTTGTTGTTTATCATCGGTTCCCAGGTTTACTAATTCGTAGTTTAGAGTCGAAATGTAGAGCTTAGAATTGGTAGACCTCTTAAACCGACTTTTCAAGTCGTATAAGTCTTCCAACTTAACCACCGATTTAGGTATAACATTATTAGTGCTATCTTGTTGTATTTGTCGATCGTGATGGTCTTTGTCAATTATTTGATTGGAGTAGGATCCTTCAGAAGTGAGGAAATTTACAATATCAGGATCGTCATTGAATACTCTCCAGTTTGTAATGTTGTCAGGGATGGAGGGTCTAAAGATTAATTATATTGAGAATCTATTTGGACTAAAATCTTCGGAGGGAATGAGTCTAGAGGCTACGTTAGCTAAATATTGACGAAATATTGAATGCTATTGAAATGCCCAGTCAGATCTTGTACTAAAGATTGATAGTGTTTCAAATGACTTGATAGGCAATGTATGGTGTTACGTACCTGTTTGACGACAATCTCAGAGTTTCCAAAGACTTGAAGATACTTGACATTCAACCCGATTGCTTTGTATAGGCCTTGCACTAAGGCTTCATATTCCGTTGTATTGTTTGTGCAATCGAATTCAAGTCTGCACGTAAGCATGGTCTTATTTCTTTCTGGATGAATCAGAACGCATCCTGCTCCTGCTCCTTCGTTAGATTTAGAGCCATCAAAATACAATTTCCAAAACAAAGATGTATTTATAGGTTTATCTACAAAATTAACACACTTTGAATTATCAGTTTGGGAAAAATTTTCGACTTGGGACAAAACTGAATTTTCGAAGTAAGGTGATGTATGAACATTGAAATTACCGAGGAAAGAATCTACCGAGTAATTGCCTATGATGCTGCTGTTATATGCTATTGCTTCATTTTCTCCCTCCAATTCCGTTACTATGTACTTTTGGTGTAACTCTCGTTCAACCTTTATTTGATTCGGTTTACCATTGTAGGGTAACCACATGTGCGACCAGTCGGTTGAGAAGTATCCATGGAGTTTTTCGGACCAATCCTTGCTAAGAATTAAGCGATAGAATTCTGGGATATAAGCTACTAGAATGTCAATAACCTGACATACCTTCGTGTTAGACGACAATCTTATGGTCACTTGATTAAGTTCACCAATCACTTCGACTTGAGATCGATCAAGCTGAACTATGCGTACTGTGGATTTTTGTGGTTGAACATTCAACTTAGCACATATTGATCTGGGTAAAATATTCGTTGAAGCCCCAGAATCTACCAAACAATTGTGCACATTTTTATTGAAAATTTTATAAGTGAGAAGAAAAGGGGGAGTGTGAGATCTTGATCTTCCTCCAATCAAGGCGACGTCATTTGGATCAATCTTATTGGTCGTGTTGGTTGGAGGTCTTCCCATGTTGTGGGAATCTACAGTTGTAGGCAAAGATGTAGTAGGCACGGCATGTAATTCTTTCATCATTATCTTCTGTTGATGTTTCAATTTGCTCAATTC
>APFE031575818.1:201394-216214 GCA_000404065.3 Pinus taeda | reverse complement strand
CACTTTAAGAATATAAGCAGAAATGGCCAAGAGATAAAAGTACCATTTATGACTAATCCTACTCATAAGCTTCAAGCAAAAACGATTTATCTCTACTTGTTCTAACATCTACTAAGAGTACAAAAGTGCAACATCAACAGCAGACATCAAATGCAAACATTAATAAATCTTGATCCATGCATTCATCAAAACCTCCTCTGAGGGTGTAGAAGTGCATGTTCCGAGGACAATTTTTTGACAAATTTCTGGACCCTTCTCTAAATGCTTGAGAAGGGTTTAAATACTGCTAACTAATTAACTTAATTACATAAATTTAGGATACGGTTTTAAATGACCGCACTTCTGATAAAGCAAAACTATTTCTAAAAATTGAATCTAATTCCGAACCATTTTTGTATTTGCTCCTTAGTGCTGCTAGCATGCAACATTCGCCTGGGAAGAGTCGGCTGGTCGCCTTCCGCTTTCGTTTGAGCTATGAAAATAGAAATAACAAGCGCTGGCACCACTTTCTGGTAAACTGGAAGATATTTTCGAGAATCTTCCTCTGGCTGGGTGTATTCACTGCGTGTATACTTGGTAATAACTCAAATTTCTCTCAAACTGATTCTGCTTTTGCTATTTCGGTTTGCGACCTTGTGAATGACTGAACAAGTTAGGGACTTTACTCTCTGAACAATTTTCTGCATCGAAAACTCCCTCCGTTCTTTGTTCCAGGCTTTTCTGGTGTGTTTTCCTTATTTAGCGCCTTTTTCTTTTTTTCTTTACCGGGTCATAAGCTTCAGGGTATTTTGTAAACATGCTGCTTTCGTGCGCCTTTGACTCTGAGATTTGGATGGCCTATTGACATCAGCATCTGTTGAGTGATACTCTGGAATCTGTGGTCCTGTCGCATGCGACATCCATTTTTGAAGGGATCTCTTCTCTGTTTTTCGAGCATTGACGCTTTCCCCTCTTCCTTAGATGTTTCCTGCACATTGCTTCATGTTATTTCCTATCTTACAGTTTACGCAAAGGAAAAGAGTAATGATAATAAAGATTGACATGAAAGTTTTAAGCTCTTATGAATGCATAATCATGACACCCATAGCGAACTAACTCTTCGAAAAACAAAAAACTGTCCTTCCTGAATACTTTGGCGTACGATCATTAATTTCTTTTAAGGTGCGCGCCCAATTTTGGTTAACGGATAGCTTTCCTTGAATACTGCGCCGAGGAAAATTCGCGATGGGTGATTTCTGCTACTCGCATCGCAGCATCGTGGATCGCGTTGTCAAGATGTGTCATCGCAGAAAATCATGATCGCGCATTTTCGCAAATCGCATTTATCGCAGATCGCGGCATCGCAGATCGCAGATCACATTTAGTCATTCAGTCATTGTGTGCTACTTACGCGATGTTGCGATATGCGACGTCACATATCGGCCGTCAGAGATTTCTTAAGTTTTTTCATTTAAGAGTGCTTCATAATGAATACGATGCGATGAATTTCGCGTCGCTTCTTCGCAGTTTATTATGCTCATAAGAAAACGTTTCATTCTCTTCTCGCGATGCGATAAAGTTTTAAGGAGTTGAATACAAAAATTTTCATAAAATGTTTTTTGGATTTTTTATTAAGGGTCCCCGTTTGCTTGGTGTTATTGCTAATATCAAACAAAGAGGGGGGTTTTTGGTGGCCAAAACAAGATCATGGAGTATACTAAGAATAAAGTTCCTTTGTTCAATGGAAATAACTATGTACTTTGGAGTGGAAGAATGCAGGTTCATTTGATGGCACGGGGATATGAATTATGGGAAATCGTTGACAAAGGTTTCACATCGACCCAAGATGAACAAGGTAACAAAAATATGGTATATGATGCAAAGGCTAAATATCTTATTATCAATGGGCTTATCGAATTTTTTTATATTAAGGTATTGATTTGGAAAACTGTTAAAGAGGTATGGGGAAAGCTTGATGCAGGTGACTGAAAGGTGAAAGAAGTAAAGCTTCAATTTTACAAGGAAAAATTTGAGCAACTTAAAATGAAGGAAGATGAAAATATTGCAGCATACTTTTAGCTTGTTGATGAAACAAAAAATACATTAGAAGATTTGGGAGAACCTATCAACAAAAAAATTGTTGTCCGCAAGATCCTCGTAATCTTGCTAGGAACATTCAACCCAAAGGAATCTGTCTTGGAAGATAGATCGGATCTGACCAATCTTTGTATATAAAAATTGCATGGAATTATTACGATATATGGAATGAGAATTGAAGAAGAGGGTGACACATCTCACTTAGAAACAAAATTTTCCGCATCCAAGAATATTGGTAAGGACAAGCAGACTCAAAAAGCCAAAACTTTCAATTGTAAAGATGAAGGAAACGAAGAAGATGAAGAAGAATTTTCAGATATTTTTTTTTCCTACTTCACACAAAATATGAGAACAAGTATGGGAAAATTCAAAGGTAAAATTCCATTGATATGTTTTGATTGTGGTGAGGTTGGGAATTTTGTAGCCAAGTGTCTTCACAAAAATGAGGCTGTTATGAAAGGAAAGAAAGGCCCTAGGAAGTTCAACAAGCAAAGCAAGAAGATGTGGTTTAAGAAAATGTTTTACTGCAAAGAAGATAACTCTCATCCGATGGAGACAATGATAACAAAGAATAAATCAACATAAGGGTTTTTTTTATGGCCAAGCACACTAAGCAAGAGGAATCTTACGAAGAAGGAGATGAAGAAGAATAGATGATTGGGGTTGAATTTCAAAATGAAGTGATCAAAGTTGTCAAAGAGTTCAAGGCCGAGAAGAAGCATGTCAATACTCTTGAAGAAGAGTAAAAGACAGAAAAGGAACATTTCCTAAATCTTAAAATCAAGGTTGAAGAATACAAACAAATTGAAAAATCGCCCAGGAAATAATTAAAGGAAATAAACAAGGAAAGAGAGGCATTGGAATATGAAATAGTCTCTCGATGAAAGGAAGTAAGAAATTGAAGAACTCTTTAAAACTACGCTAACAGATCAAAGGCATTGGAAGAACTCATCAACAATTAATGGTTATGCAGTGACAAGAGGGGTCTTGGTTACAAAGAAAAATCCAAAAAGGAGTCAATTCCTTCGATGATAACAAAAGAATATGGATATGAAAAAATCTACCAAGAAGGTAGATCTCTCAGCTAAATCAAGAGATCAAGACTCGCAAGAAGAACCATGGAAAACACTTCCTCGAAGAATATTTCCTCCTAGGTATCAAACTATCTTTTATGGTCATTGTTATTCATGTGGAAGGTCTAGACATAGAGCTATAAAATGTCACATGTATGTTTGGAATGAATATAGTTCCAGGAGATCTTTTAGAAATGGATATTCCAGAACTCAGCAGATTATCAACATATTTGATCATTTGAGAGATGATGTCGAATGTTGCAAATGTAAAATTCTTGGACATCTGACTAAATATCACAAAGTTGGAAGCTCTTCAATGGAATTCTCGCAAAATCAGAATGAACAAGTATGGAAAAAGAAGACTAAAAATCTCTCAAGGCTCAAAGAAACAGAAACATTTGGTATGTTGACAGTGGTTTCTCAATGCATATGATTGGAAATAAAAATAAGTTCATATCCTTGAAGGAAAAGAAGGATGGAACAATGTTTGTTGGAAATGACGAGCCTTCAAACATCATAGGAGCATTTACGATCACACCTGGAAGCAAGGATGTATTAGCGAAGGATGTGTTGTTGGTTGAAAATATGAATCACAATCTACTCAGTGTTGGACAGATGTGCGATCAAGGACACATGATGCTATTCAACTCTAGGAAATGTGAAATTAGGAAAGACAAATTTGAAAAAATTGTGGCTACAACAAGCAGAGCTCCAAATGACATATACATTTTGGATGAAACACCTAAAGGGTGCTTTTTGGAAAAAGAAGATGAAAATTGGTTATAGCACAAATTAATGGGAGATATAAATTTTGACAATTTGGTCAGGATCAACAAAAAGGAAGTAGTAAGAGAAATGCCTAAAATTTTAAAACATATCAATACGATATGTGAATCTTTTCGGCACGAAAAACATACAAAAGTTGAGTTTAAGACAAAGGAACACTTTGCATCACATCCATTGGAATTAATACATACTGATCTATGTGGTCCTATGAGAACAAAAGGTTTAGACGGTGAATTATACTTTATGCTAAGGAAAAATGATTACACCAGAATGACAACGATCAACTTCTTAAATAAAAAATATGATCCATTCAAATGTTTCAAAATCTACAAGGAATTGGTCGAAAATGAAATCGATTTGAAGATCAAATGTCTGAGATCAGATAATGGTGGAGAATTCACATCCAAACCATTTCATCAATACTATGAGGAAAATGGAATAAAAAGGAAATTCTCAATAGCTAGAACACCGTAGCAGAATGGACTTGCTGAAAGAAAAAATAGAACCGTACAGGAAATGGCTAGAACAATGTTAAATGACTCAAAATTGGATGAGAAATTCTGGGTCCAAACAATCGATGCAACCATGTTCATTATAAACATAGGTTTTCTCAGGAACAATTGTAACATGACTCCGTTCGAACTATGGAAGGGAAGACCGACGAACGTCAAGTACTTTAAAATGTTTGGAAGCAAATGCTACATCAAAAGAGAAGACCAAAAATTGGGCAAGTTTGATTCCCATGTTGATGAAGGTATTTTCGTTGGTTATTCATGCAAAATAAAGGCTTATCAATGCTAAAATCTGAGGCGAAAACAAATAGTTGAAAGCATAAATGTTACTTTTGACGAAGACTATGTTCTAAAGGATAACAATGAGATCGCCGTATAGGGGCTCGAGGTAGAATCAGTGAAGGATGAAGAAGAAGCTCCAGAACAAGACCAATCAAATAAGGAAACAACAGTCAACAAAGAGGAAATAAGAAATGATCAGCACGATGTACAAGAAACTTCTCCAAGCAACATAAATGACGTAATTAGAACTAGAAGAAGTCGACAACTTCATTCATTACAACAAGCCCACCTTTCTCTTTTAGCAACTTTTTAGCCTAGCAATTTTGAGGAAGCTAGTCAATATGAACACTGGGTAGCAACTATGAATGAAGAACTGGATCAAATTGAGAAGAACGACACTTGGAAATTGGTTCCACAACCAAAGGATAAAAAATGTTGTTGGAACTAAATGGGTCTTCAGAAACAAATTGAATGAGGATAGAGATGTTACAAGGAATAAAGCAATATTATTCTACAAAAGATATGAAAAAGTAGAAGGAATTTATTTTGAGGAAACATTTGCTCCCATTTGCAAAATGGAATCTATCATGATGTTTCTCACTTATGCATGCTCGAGAAAATCAAGGTGTACCAAATGGATATTAAGTCAGCCTTTCTAAATAGTGAATTTGAAGAAGATGTTTACATTGAACAACCCAAAAGTTTTCTGCTCTCTGACAAGGAAGACTACACGTGAAGATTAAATAAGGCACCATATGGTTCTCAAACAAGCTCCTAGAGCTTGGTATGATCATCTTGATGGATATCTACATCAACAAGGATTCAAGAAAGGAAGCACCTACAACAATATCTATGTGAAAGTGGATAAATACAATTTAAAAATTATCAAGGTATATGTGGACGATATAATATTTGGAAGCAATGATGACAAATTAAGTAAAAACTTTGCCACAAATATGCAAAGTGAGTTTGAAATGTCTCTACTTGGCGAGATGACATAATTTTTAGGGCTTCAAATATCTCAACAGGATAAAGGAATATTTATATATCAAACCAAGTACATCAAGGAAATGCTCAAGAAATTTAAGATGGAAGATTGCAAGCTTGTCCTTAGCCCAATAGTAACAAGTTGCAAGTTAAGCTTAAAAGATTCATTAAAGGATGTGGACCATAGGTTGTATATATCTATGATTGGTAGTATTCTATATGTGACAACTTCTCGTCCAGACATAAGGCATATAGTTGGACAAGTAGAAAGATTCCAAGTAGCACCAAAATAATCTCATATTATTTCCATAAAATAATTCTTTGATATCTTAAGGGCACAATAGAGTATGGCTTATGGTATCCCAAATGAAATTCTCTAGTTATCCAAGCTTATACAAATGAAAATTGGGAAAGAAGTGTTGATGATCGAAAGAGTACTAGTGGAGCAACATTCTATCTAGGTGGTTGCCTTGTTTCAAGGTTAAGTAAAAAGCAATCTTCAATCTTGTTATCCACAATGGAAGAAAAATATATCGCGACAACAACTTGTTGTACTCAGGTTCTATGGATGAAGAAAACTTAGCAAGATCTTCAAGTCAAGTTTGATGAGCCTATTAACATCTTCTACGATAACACCAGTGCCATCAATATATCTAAGAATCCTGTGATGCATTAAAAAAAAAAACACATTCCGATAAAATATCATTTTGTTAGAGAGTAGGTCGCTGAAAATAATATCAAGCTTGAATATGTTGGCACAAAGGAACAAATTGCTAACATCTTTACCAAACTATTACCTCATGAAGCATTTGAGTATCTTCACCAAAATATTAGAATTCTCCCAAGTTCTCATTAGACTCTTTCTCTTATCTAACTAAGTTGAAAGGGAGAGTGGAGGTGTGTACATGTACGTAGGATGATAGTTTGTCAAGGGGAGTTACCCTGTTCCATTGATGACAAAGGGTGAGAGAAGGCAGTAGGAAGAGGAGTCATGATCGCAGGGGGAGTACTTGTCTTTCAGGATATTGTTGATCAGCCGTTGTCATTGATGTCAACCCAAGAAACACCAGGGGCTACCCTGATATTTCATGGGAATTTTGACTTGAAAAATCATCCTATTACGAGTCAAGGATCTTCTAGATGGATTATACTTGTCAAGTTGTTTCCATTGATATATGGCACGCCATGTAGTCCTCCATGGTTTGAGAGTTATTCATGTTTGAAGTTAGTAACCCTAGTTAGGCGGCTAAAACCCCATGGGGTTGTGGCATGGAACTCATCATTGATTGTGGTGATTGAATAGCCAATAATTAAAAATGTTTTATGCTCCTAAAATACCTCCAACGTTCACTTGTTGAGGACCCTCTCAACTCAAGATATTTCTATAAATAGTGACCCTCATAGCCTCCTCTAGGAAGTACTTTTCAACAAACTATCTTGTGTAATTTTTTGGCCCTCATGAGCTTCTAACGCAAAATCTATTGTAGGGATTTTAAGGTTTCTTTGAGGTCCGGTTAGGGCAAAAAATTATGATCAAGTTTGAAGGTATGCTTTGAAGCAATTTTAGAGCCATGGATTCTAGGATTTCGCTGCTTCAAACAAGTCATCGTGGAATTTTTTCTATAAATTTTTTGATACGAAGCTTCAAAAGCTGAAATTAAAACAAATGTGAGTCGAAGTCCTGATGAACCTCATGATAGAATTTCAGATCTTTTTTCATTATATTCAGATATATGATCTGAGAAAGTTAGAGTTTTTGGAGGCTCCTGAATTCCATGTCAAACACATGACCTCAGGAAAATCATCACAACTTTCTCTCTCAGTATTGGATTTAAATTTTGTAAATAGTGAAAGAAAGAAGGAAAACTGTAATTTGTTGGGTATAATTTCAGGGCCAAAGGTTAAAAAAGTGGCGCGTGACACTTCATACAAGTTTTCTCTACTGAACTAGTCTATAATCAGGTCATAGTGGGAGATTGGGCATAACTCTTCTTTGAAGAATCCAATATCGACCAGACTTATGGGGTTCGAAAGAGGACTCAGAGGGCTACCAGAGAATGAAATTTCAGACCTTGGAGATCCGAAATTACATAGATACAATTGATTCAATATCGAGCTCCTAGAAGGCAAGAAAAAATATGCATTCAAGGATAATTGCAGTAAGGACCACACATCAATAGTCAAGGGTAAGCCTGCTACAACAAGGTATGTATGATTAATGTTTACATTTGAATTTTTAGTATCATCTCTGACATATGTTTTCACAAGACATCTAAATATATTGTTCTGTATTTATTTGGGTCTTGCTTGTTAATGCATGTGCAAGAAGGATGACGCTTTAAAACAACTTATACACATACTAGAAGGACATGCAATGCCAAAGTTCCATTACTTGAAGCAAGCACAACAATACCTCAGCAGCTGTAAGTGATCCAAGAAGCAATGTCGAGTCAAGTTTCAGGTCTTGTCAGAAAGCCAGTGCTGTAAATGAGTCATCATTGTAAATTTGTAAAAGAGTCATCATTGAAAGAGTCATTATTGTAAAAGAGTCAATTTGCCTAGATTCAAAGAGGCATTGTTGGGAGGTATAGGAGCCACTGTTGGGATGCTATCATGGTTGGGTTGCAAGTCATAGTGTGATTGGGTGTTTGGTCAAGTACAAGAAAATAATTGTAAATCATATTTTATTATGGATCATTTTCCTTGGTATGGGAGTCCACACTCTTCTCTCACTTCTGATCATTATAGGGTGGTAGGGAGGTGCTAGGCTGGTGCATGAAGTCACCTATGGGATGGAGCTTGTGAAAATTTCAGGGTGGTAGGTTGGTCTAAGATGTTGGGGCATCCATTCAGTTGACTACTGAAGAAACCAAGGTGTTGGGGCGTCCCTTCAGTGGGAGCTAGAGAAGAATGCTTTTCTATATTCTAGGAAGTTGTAACTTTCATTTCAGTTAGGGCTGAAGATTAAAATAATTTATTAGAAAAGCGTTTGGTGGTTTTTGATCCGGAGGGGGTTTTCCACCTAAAATTCTTGTGACTGTTGTGTTTTGTTGTTCACTGTTGTTATTGGATAAACATTAATAATAATTGAAGATTAACTAATGCTCTAAAAAGATTTAAAAGTGCTAGTTGCTAAGGAATACTGATTCAACCCCATTTCAATATTTCCAACAATAAGACCACGGTCAAGGGACACGTATTCCAAGATGAATGTTATGCAAGAAATCCTAGTATGGATGTTGATTCAATTTATTATGGCTAAAAGAAATTAGCAAATGCAATGACAAAGGCTTTGGAAAGGAAAAATGGCATTTTTGGCACATTTATTTATGAAAATAATGGAAACAAGAAGAAAAGTAAGGTGAAAGGTCACAAGTTGCATGTTGGGAGTAAAATAAAGGAAAATAGAAGAAAATAGAGGCCTCATTGATAAAAAGACTTTTTAGGATCAATTGGTAACCTTTTGTCAGTTCAAGTTTTGGATCTCTCTCATTATTCTCTCTCTTTCACTCTTGGTCACTTAGAGTTTTCTTGGAGCACTATAACTTTGGATTAAGGAAGGAAAAATAAATAAGGGAAAGGAAGGAAAGCAAGGATCAAGGAAGGAAGAGCAGGATCAGGCAACTTCAACATGAATATTGCAAGTAACATATTGCATGTGTGATTTCCTCACTATTTTTGACATGCATGGCATTGCATGTTGGTGTATGGTTCTATTGCTGCCAATGGCATGGTTTTGCTGGGTTATGAAAGTGGTTTTCATCCTAGCCTTTCATTTTTCTGGATGTCATGGTATGTTGGAATATTTATCCTGGTTTTGATATTTGGTTTGTTAGATGGATTTCGGAATTCGAGGCAGTGGTGGTCTCAAGGTTCATTCCCAAAGGCCTAGGAATCCCTTGAATAGTTTTGGCAAGATACACATAAAGCTCGAGGGAGAATTCTTGGTTTAGGGAATAGTGAACTGAGTTTGGATTGCAGTAAAGCTTGAGAGACTGGTATCAATTTTAGTCCTAGTGATCCAATATTGATTGAGGTAAAGCCTAAGAGACAAGGAGATAAAAATTCCTCAAAGGTAGTGATGAATTCTGGATGGCATTCCAAGTTTGGTTCGATTGTGATCGGAGCACCAGTTTGGGTGCAATCACTGTTTGGTGAGGGTGGAGGTGGTTTAACCTCTGGATTCCCTTGGTTGTTTTTGTATTCGTTTACCCATGAGATCCCAGATTCATTCTTGGAATATGGCTTAGGGGCGACTAGATGAAAAACGATTTTGTTCAGCCATGTCTACGGTGGGCGATACGTGGAAGTCCCGAACCTGGTCAGATTTGCCTATGATTAATGAAAGCTAAGTTATTTTCATTTTGCACTTATTTATATGTGGATTTAATGGCTGTTATATCTCTGTTATTTACATGGTTTTATGCTAGTTATAAGCATGGTTAATTGACTGGTTCATGTCATGGTTATCTCATGTATTAGCTTGTTATTGTTAAATTGATGGATTAAAGACCTAATTGATATTATAACAGTTCAATAGAGAAGGTTGTGATCCTTCTTGTCATGTTTCATAAGAGTTTCCACTCATTCATGCTATATATTGTATCTTAGACCTGTAAGTTGCATTGATGCCAAGAGTTTGACAAAATGTCAGTCCCGGTTGGGGATGATCTGGCCTAGTCTTGAGGTTGATTTTTGGTTTAGTAGTCCTGTCATCACATCTTTGATGGATTCTGAAACTTATAACAAGTTATGGGAAGTGGACGAAATTATAGGCTAGAAAAGTGCCTTTAATTCCGTGGTTTCTAGCATAGGTATGCTAGGAAAGGTATCTAAACTGTGGCTTGCAGGCCTATGAGAGCGTCCAGAGGTCCTTGGACGATGGCATGCCTATAGTATGAGAGTTTCCAGAGGTCATGAGGTCAAAAGATTAATGGGACCTAGGGGAAAGTTTTCTGAGTGGATGAGATATCTCCTGGGGGTGTTCTTGCTGATGTGGAAGGTATGGTTGATGCATTCCGTCGATTCCATTTCCTTAAGGTCACCAATGAGGTTGAATCCCTACATAGTGGCCTCTCTCGTCGCATGTTTACCCCGGTTGGCTGGTTAGTTGGGTAGATGTGGGAGGAGGGTGGTTACACTAACATGGCATATAGGTACAACATGATTAGGTGGTTTAGCTACCCTTAGTGGTGAGTTGATTTCTATAGGGGGAGATCATTCAAATCTTCCATTGGGTTTTAGTGATTCACTGTTGACATGGGGAGTGTCACTAGTATGCTAGAATGATCAACAACGAGGAGTGGTTCAGTGGCACATTTGGACCCTGTCATTGGCGAGGCCAAATTTTGGAGCAATATGATATTGCTTGAGAACAAGCAATTTGTGGCGGGAGGACTATAATGTTGCCAATTTTCTTGTAATTGCAAAATTCACTAAGGATTTTTGCCAATTTTTGGTTATACTAAATAAAAGGATAAAATATCATTTTGGGGGAGAAAAGTGGAAATTATTACTTTAGTGAAGAATGACGAAAAAGTAATATTTTATTAGTGGAAGGTGGGGACCACCAAGGGAGAGGGATAACAGTTAAAAATAGAGCTTGGAGGCCTCCATTTGGTATCTTTTGATTATTTGACAATTTAACACTAGTTTTCTTGAGCTGCTTAGCCAAGACATCCCATGTTGTTTAGCGCATGGAATTTCCGAGCAGGATTTCCACCCTCTTTTTGGAGAACTTCGAGTGTCTCCCTAGTGAGGCGTTTTGGGGAGCTCAATTCAAAGATTCCATTGGACATCATTGCAGGAGTTTAATTAGTAGTGCACATTTCTTGAGTGCCGAGGTATTTTTGTGGAGCATATTGTGGGTTAGAGTCTATAGGATTTTGTAGGGAATTTACTTATTGTTAGCTTACAGTTTGGACAATGATCCACCAGGCTAGATTAAAAGTTATTACCTAGGTCAATTTTTCTATGTTTAGGTAGGGATGCAGAAGTTATTTTACCAAGTGTTGCGTAAGGGTTTAAAGAAGTGGAGCCGAGAGAGAAAATGGCTAAAGATATGTGACATTTATTAGTGGAGAATTTAGCTAGAGTTGAGAGAATTTTCCCTTGGTATATTTGGGCATAATTGAATAGTAGAAAAATTGTGGGGCATTTTCTAGCAATATTGGGCAGTTCACACTTGTTGCAGGTCACCGGGGTCGATGGATTCAATCCAAACCCTTTTTGGGTTTTTGTGGGTTTATTGAGAGAAGTCTCTGACTAATTTTATAGAAATTTTTAGGTGATATTTGGGCCCAAAATCCTCATTCTTATAACAGGGTGTATTGTCGATTAGCTGGTAAATTTGCATCACTTTGTGGGTATGAGGAGTGGAGCCATTACAATGTTGATGGCCACACAAAATAAAATGTTCAACACTACATCCATAGTTGAATCCTAATCATCATAAGAAAGAGAAATCTAAAAAGGGAAATCTTCGAATGGATGAGCAAAGGGAGATAGAAAATAGCTTACATGTGGATACAAATATTATTTGCACAACAATACTAAAGGAGGTGAACTTGAGTAGCATACATCACAAAGAGGAGAAGGAGATGATTAAGTTATTCCATTAGAAGATTAAGATCAAGAATAACATGGTAGATGCTTAGTTGGATTTTCATTCATAGGAAACCTCATTGTAGAGACCCGAGGAAGCTTGGTTTAAAAATGCATGATAATTTTCATTTATACCATTTTGGTTGGTGTTCAATAAAGCTGCATATTTAAAAACTTACCAAGTAATGTAAGCTTAGATTTGTTATGCATATAATTTTTTTTGATGAATTCTAAGTTGATGTAGATCATTTTGATCTTGGTGGTGTAGTATTTGGTATCCCATAAAGACTACCAACCACTAGAGGTATCACTTAGTACCATCTAGTTAAGGATGCCAAATGGTGAATTGTTTCTCTTTGGTATGATCACACTAAGCTAAGAGATTAATCAATGCAACCACAAAGTATGTGCTTTTATTGAGACACCTAGAAAGATATCAATTTTGTAAGTGTGAAGGCATCCTTTAAAAGATGTACAAAATGAGATAGGTTCTAATGAGAAATTTTGTAGGTATGCAAAGAAATGTTCCAAGATTAAAAATGAATACCACCCAAGAGGAAAGTGGAGCACGAGATATTGTTATTAAAAATATTCTTTACCAAATATAAGTTGTGGTAATTGTTGGAGTAAGGAGTCATAAGACCAAGTACCTCACTATGTAGTGCTCTAGTCATTTTAGTGTCAAAGAAGGATAATATTTGGAGAATGTGCATTGAGTAAAGAGATCTAACCAAGATTACTCTAAAGGATGGTAAACACGAGTTTATGCCAAAAACCTTCTAATAGTCAATATAAAACTCTAGAAATGGATCTCTGGGTGTATGTTCTAGCTAGTAAAAATTTGTTGTTTTGGAGTTTATCTAGGGTTTATGATAAAACTGTACTATGAGACTAATATAAGGAAATAATAATGGAACCCTAGAGATAAAATAATGGTATACTAACTTGATTATGGATATTCATGATTTAGTTTTTGAAATATAGGGTTTGTAACAAAAACCCTAGTAGAGATTGATATTCTAGGGAATGATAATGAAACTTTAGAAGAATGATGTTTTTTGATTATTGACATGATTTAGTTTTGTTGATGAAATGTAGGGTTTGTGACAAAACCCTAGTAAATGTTGCTGCAAGAAATCTAATGGATGAAACTCCTGATTGATTATAAAACCTAATTAGGTTTAGGTCGTGAATGTCTAAAATTTGATTCATTATGCTCCTATATTGATGAAGTTGACTTCATTCTCTTGTACATATATATTTGTGTTTTGTTATACCTGTTGTTAAAAGTTTACAGGTACAAGCTTTTAGGATGATGAAAATTATTATCTTATATTTGATGATGATGTTGATCACGATGAAAAGAGGGAGTCATGAGAACCTCAATGACATAAAAGTTCGATAGATGATCTTGTTTCCATGTGAAGGAATGATGAAGTTTTCGAAGGAATTCTGTGATGAATTGTTGATTCCTAAAGGAAGAACGTATGTTGATGGACTTGTCCCCTAGTTACTTGGATAAAGGAAAGTGTATATGTCCCTAGTTTAGAGGGATCTTGGTTAATAAGTTATTCTCTTCGAGTTGATAACTTGATATAAATATCATAAGGATGTTTGAAATAAGAGAATAGTTGAAGAAATATTGATGGTTATTTGTGATTGATAAAGTTGTGAAAAAGACTTATGTTTTTGGAAGAAGTGCTGAGGCTGAGTTCAGTATTGCTGGAAAAGTTGAAAAAAACTTATGCCTGCATGTGTTTCATACGATGATGACATAAGCAACATCATAATGATTAAGGATCTTGAAGGTTTGTGTTAAATATATATAGTGAAGTATTATTACTAATTGGGGTTGTATTTATGCATATCTCTCCATAAGAAGATTGATTGTTTGAAGGATGCTTGAATTGATGGATATATCTAGTTTAGTTATTAAGGAGAGATGAAACATATTGGGGCAACAAGATTATTGGGATGAAATCTTGCTGGCATGTGATGATGTCAAGATCCCAAAGTAGGGAGGGTGGCATTGGTCTTGGAGCTTTGACCTTAGATACACATCTAGATCCCTAGGTTGATGTTAGAGCTAAAGCCTGTTGATACCTAGTCTGACAATGTAAACTTTGAAACGAGAACTATAAACTCAAAATGGGAACTTTGGCCCAAAACCCCCAAAAAAACATGAAAAACAGTGCTAAAAAGGAAAAGTGTGTATACTAGAACGATGGTTTTTTCTTGTAGGGTCAATTTTGAACATGTTTTAAAAATGACAGTGAAAATGATTTTTTTTGTGGAAAAATTGTGCAAAAAACACCTTGAAAATGAAAAGTATTGATAGTGGAATGATGGCTTTTTTTTTAGTGTCAATTTTCAACATTTTTAAAAATTTCTAGTAAAACCGGATTTAAAATTTAAAATTTAAAATTTCAATTTAATTTTTTTAAGATTGTTAAAAAAAATAATCTTTATTTTAAAAACAAAAAAAAAAGACTCACACCACC